>CM021101.1:425592097-425741660 GCA_007115665.2 Sequoiadendron giganteum | reverse complement strand
TGGATGTTTGGGAAGTATTTGTTTAAGTATTTTTGTGCTTGACAATGTTCATTTAGTTCCTCACTATGTTGGAGTCAACTTTGGTTGATGCGCATCAAGAATAAATCATGGATTGAGCCAACAGTTTGAATATATTTTTACTTTTGTTTGAGCCAACAACAAGAAATTAACTTCTTAGTCATGGATATATATAAGTGTTTGATCATATCATTTTGAGATAGGAACAAGGTGCTTTTTATGTGTATTGTGAATATCAAAAGGGTTGTAGAGTGATTATGCACAGTTTCACTTGTGCATTAAGTATTTTGTGATGCGAGTTGGAGCAGAGTAGAGCAGAAGCACATAATCAGTCAAAAGGATAGAAGATTGATTTTTGAACCTAACCAAAACTATAATCAAGCATTGGTAGATGCTATTATCTTAGTTCAACTTATCATATAGATTTAATATGATTATCTTTGTAAGACAGTTAGTCCTCTTTGAGTAGTGATCGCTAGGCAGTGTTCCTGAATGCAAGTGCATTCCCATATTGTAAACTTTCTTTTGAGTATACTCAGATCATATTGTGGATTGGCCATCCACCATGTTTTTTCCCCTAATAGGGTTTCCACATTAAAATTACTATGTTATGGTGTTGTGGTGTTTTTTTTATGTTCATGCATATTTATTTTGAGTGAATGTTTTAAATGCTTGAAGGATCATATCAATAAAGTTAAAAATTGCAGAACACTAATTCACCCCCCCTCTCTGTGTTCCTTGATTCCAACAATTGGTATCAGAGCCTAGTTCCTCAGAAGAAGTTTAATAGCTTGGGGAAGATCAGGGAAAGTAATTCAATGGATTCAAGTAGTCTTCAACAACAACTTTTGGTGGCCCTAGATGATCTTGACCAGTCAAAATCTGAAGTTAAAAAATTGCAAGCAAACCTCATGGATGCTGGGAAATTCATTGAGTCTTTAAAGGATAAAATCAATAAGTCCAGGGAGAAGAGAAAGGAACTTTGTGATTAGATTAAGTAGAATGACAGTAAGAGAATTGAAGATGAACAACTCAGTCAAGCCTTGAAGGAAAAGACAGAAGAATGTGAAAAGCTTACCAAAGATAATACAGTTCTAAAGCATGAGATGGAATCTATTATGATGAGGATGACCAGGGAGGTTGAAGATAGAAAGAAGAATGAAGAGAATCTTGCACAATCCTTGAAAGAAAAATTTGAAGAATGCAACCATTTGGACAATGAGTTGGAACAATCTAAAAACAATGAGGAAGCACTTGAAAAACAAATTGATGATCTCAGAGATGAACTTGTTACTACAAATAAATTCAAGGAGAAGTTCAAGACTAGCTCAACCAAGCTTGATGAACTGATTAAAATTCAAATGATAGAAGGTGACAAGCGAGGACTTGGATATGAGGAAGGAGAAAGTTTCAGATCTAGACAAAGGATATTTAGGCAAGGAAATCAAATGAACAAATCTGGAAGGTATCCAGTAAGACAACCTAATGCTCAAAGATTTAATGGTTACTATTTTGTTTGTAATAAATTTGGTCATATGGCTTCTCAATGTAGAAGTAGAATGAATTCAAATGGTCAATCATTATTCGGTCAGTGCTTTAACTACAATAAGTATGGTTATAAGTCAAATGAATATAGAAAAATAATGAACAACTTTCATAGAGTTGTAAAATGTTATACATGCAATAGATTTGGGCATATTGCTAACCAGTGTAGATCAAGAGAAAATCAGTGGAACAACTAGTTTGGACAAAGAAATATTGTGTGCAATAACTGCAAAAAATCTGGTCACATTGCTAGATTATGTTGGAATAGAAGAGGTCTAGCAAATCAAAACATGCAGAAGGATGTTAAGGGAAAAGGAAAAGTCACTACGGATATGATCAGGCACCAAATGCAGAATAAATGGATGAAGAAAAGTCCCTCTGTTGAAGGAAATGCGCCAGCATCAAAACCTACTTCTGGTAATTCCTATGGGAATTAGCTTTAGGCCTTTGGCCTAGGGGGGGCTGTCAAGAAAATATCTTAACCCCCTACCGGTAACTGACACCGGGATGTGGATAAGTATAGTAAGTGCATAGATGCTCTACAAATGTTGTTGAATTTATTGGAGAGATTATTATGTAGTATTGGAGGTCCATGAAAGAATTATCTTTCAAAGCGCATGGAAACAAGGTATCCAAATGAGTTAGGGTAAAAAGAATTTATTACGACAAAAAGGGTTAGGTGTGCGAATGATAAAAAGTAATTTTTATCTTTCATTTTCTACTTTGCATTTTGAAGAAAAGAAGTTTGGAGAGCTCTGAAGTGAACTTTGGAAAATTGAGGCGAAATTCAAGTGTGAAAGCGATTCGGTGATCAAACTCTGATCCAAAAAAAAGGTATTTAGCGACAAAACTCTTGAACTTGTGAAAATTTAAAAATGAATACTCCATTGGTAGTTGACATCAAGGACATACCCCATTTGAAATTCAAATGGAATCCTCTCAAATCTATCGAGACAGACCCGTTAGGTGCATTTTCATCTATTTCGTATGGCATTTTACACATTGAAGATATTAGGGCATATATCCACACCAACATTGAAGACTTAGGAAGTTCACAGCTACTGAATCTGTATAACAATCAGATTATAGGAGAAGACTTTTGTGTCAAACCGGAATTTCACACCCTATAAGAGAAGACATTTACACAGATTATATAATTTCCCATCTTTAAAGAGAGTGAATGGGTCTGGTACATCTTGAGTTGAGTTCATGCAGAATTCATGTGGTTGAACCAGCCCTTCAAGATCATAAAATAATTTGTGTTGTTACAGGTTTAAGTTCCTCTGGTGGATTACCAATTTTGAAATCAGTGAAGAATCAAACAGTTATAGATGCAACTAGTTCTCAGTATGATAGA
Organism: Sequoiadendron giganteum; assembly: GCA_007115665.2. Classification (NCBI taxonomy): domain Eukaryota; kingdom Viridiplantae; phylum Streptophyta; class Pinopsida; order Cupressales; family Cupressaceae; genus Sequoiadendron; species Sequoiadendron giganteum. The sequence continues at coordinate 425,738,740 of CM021101.1, read as the reverse complement.
AGAGCAATGACAATTGATGATATTGTTGATGTGTATGTCATATTTGCATGTATGGTTATTGGTTATAAAATCTATCGTTCCAATCAAGACAATTTTGTATTTAGCACATCCATTTGTGCAACGTATCAGATGGTAAAGGAAAAATGTAGACTATGATCTATGTGAGTTTATTAGAAGTCAAGTGATGGAAAATCTTGGCAAAATCAAGAAGGATAAGAAGAATTCCTTTAAGTATAGTAATTTTTTGTTATTATTATTCTTTTACATCATGAATGAGGTTGTGAGCTTTGGGAAGGTGCATTGGAAAAAAGATAAACTGATAACCGCTCAAATCAGAGATCTCTTGCACAAATTTTCTGACATTAAGACAAAGAATGCTACAATCTGGGGATATTTAAAAAAAATCAGAGTATGATGCAGGATAGAGAAAGAATTCCCACATCTATTGTGGAGAAGTATAAAGATAGTATCTGCTTTATGGTTGACATTGATCAATGCCTAATGGAAGCAACAAATCCCAAAGTAGTTTGGATCATGCCAATGGGATATGAGGTTGAGAAAAACATTTTGGAAATGTATGCTATAATTTGTTGAGAAAACCTTGGGATTCATCTAAAGAAAGATTGGTACTTTTTCAGAAAAAGGCATATAGGTACACAATGAGCTTATAAAACCTGTGATAGTTAGAAGAGTTAGAAAATAAGTGGAAATCATTATAGAAAGAATGGGTATATCTACAGAAAAATTAAAAGAATCTAGAAGGAAGAGAGAAGAATCTAAAGCTGAAAAAGAGCCAGCAAGAACTGAATCTGCTAGTCTGATAGCATCCTCTGCTAGAACTAGGTCAACAAGGACCTCTGTATCCCTATCTGCCCCTATAGTGAAGCTGATTCCTATGAAAACTCAAGTGAAGACATCTAGTAAGGAAGGTAAAAGAAAGAAGGATAAAATAAAAAGAGTTTATGTGGCAGTCTCTAAAGATGAAGAAACAGAATCAAATGAAGGATTTAGAGAAATCAAGCATCAAGGTACAAAGGCAGCAATAGTTTCTAAAAGTAAGCCCTTCGATGAAGAAGACAAAGCAAAGAAGAAGGTAAAATTTGATAAACCTGGTATGTCAGTAGAAGAGGTTGAGAAATCTTTGGTCAAAGATGGCAATCTTAAGTCACTTTGTAAATGGTATGAAACCTTTGATAAATCTAGCCAAAGAACTCTTAAGGAGGCTACAATAAAGCATTTGAATATTTTCAATAAGGTTCTTATTGAAATAATGCCTATTTTACCTAAAATCTTGTATGAGATTTTGGAAATGAGAAGAGTAAATGCTAGAACAAAAGAAGAAAAAATGAGAGAAAGAATTCTTGCAGAATTATGTCTGGTGATATCTATGGAAGAAATGAAGGCAGTCCTGAATAAATCTAAAAAGGAATTCAAGAGCAAGACAAGAGTGAATAAGCTCATGATTGGTCAGACTAATGAAGTTGCAAAGGAAACTAAATAAATTTTGAGAAATGTATTGTTAAGTAACATAATTGATGTTGTCTCTAAAGAAACACATGATAAAGATGTCTCATTTTTTCCGACAGAAGAAGAAGAAAAACAAGATACGGTTGAGGATACTCAAATTCCTCTTGATGTGGATAATACAGAAGTACCTATGGAGATCGAAGCTCCTGAAATTTTATCGGTTGAGAAATTTGAGATTCTTGAAGATAAGCTAGAATTTGTAGCTAAAGAAATAGTGGTTGAGGAAAATAAAGTTGATGTGAAGGAAGTTCTAGTGGAAGCAAGAGACACTGCAGAGGAAGTGAAGAAATTTTTGGCAAAGCAACAAGAATAATTTGACCCTGAATTGATTGAAGGTCCTATCGACCTATCCACTTTGTCTCCAATTTAGAAAATGAAAGTTGCATCATTTTCCCAGGCAGAGGCTAGAGAAGAATTGTTGAAGTCTCACATTAAGGATAGTGAACTCTTAAATTTTGCATCTAGAATTCTGGAGAAAGTTATGCCTACTCATATCAAAGATCCTTTTGGTTCCTCCTATGGAGAAATGAAGAAGCTCATTAACTCTATAAGTACTCATTTTGAGTCACTTGAGAAGTCAGCCATGGTTAAATTTCAGGAGGAATTTGATGCCAAAAGATTCAATAGATTGAAAGAAATGATAGCTAATGATAAAAATTTGTTAGCCACCTATGTGAAGAATATTCAAAGTGCTCTATCTGAAGGTGGAAAGATCTATAAGTCATGTTTGTCTTTCTCAAAATTTACTGAAGTCAATGAGAAGAAGGTTAAGGATCTTGAAAAATAGTTAGCTACTATTTCTGAAGCTTTTGATCCTTTAGTTGGTGTTGTTGGAAAGCAAGAAGGTCAGGTGATATCTCTGCTTGACAAGATAAGCAGTTTGAAGCATGAAAATGACAAAATTGTGGAAAGAGCATGTGAACTTAGAGGCCTAATTGGTCTGAAGATAGAAATAATGTCGAGTGCATTAAAGGAAGTTGAAGATGCTATGGAAGTTAGTGATCTAGTGAACCTGGAGTATGCAGAGACACAATCTTACTTAGTTTTTGGTCACATAACAATTTTGGAGAGTCTCAAAATGGTTTGGGACACAAATTTTATCCTATTGAAGAAATATTTTGTAGATGTTTTCAAGTTTATGTAAGTTGAAGAAGCATCTTTGTATATATGTAGTCTATTCATAACAATTTTGTTTGATTTTTGGTATGCATATTCCTACCTTTTCCATTGATGTCAAATGGGGAGAATGAGATAGTGAAAAATGTATACTCATTTTAGGGGGATTTTTTTCTTGAGCTATTGCAGAAGATCTTTTTTTTGAAGTTGGCAATGTAATTCATGTTGGTACTGATCTGACACTTAGTCATTTTTCACTAAGTCTTGCCATCAATGCCAAAGGGGGAGATTGTTTGCAAGAGACACTATAAATGTTTTTTGTTGTTGTCATTGATGGCAACCCTAGTTGCTGATTGGATCCGCACATCATTATTTGATCATACCGACAGTCAGATTGAAGACAGCCAAGGAAGAACATGACATCCGACAGTTTTGTGTTCATCAATTCACATGAATATTTTTTGTTATTATTTTGATTTTTGGATCTCAGGGAATATATTTTGGTGTACGTACTACCTTATCTAGGGTACGCATTCATTAGTATGCAAGTTTGAGGATCCGGTTAATCAATTTCATGTTCATGAGTGCATGAAGGCCGACCCAATTGACATAACATGTCGCAGATGTTTGGGAATTATTTGTTTAAGTATTTTTGTGCTAAAAAATGTTCATTTAGGTCCTCACTATGTTGGAGCCAACTTTGGTTGATGCGCATCAAGAATAAATCATGGATTGAGCCGACAATTTAAATATATTTTTACTTTTATTTGAGTCGAAAACAAGCAATTAAATTCTTAGTCGTGGATATATATAAGTGTTCGATCATATCATTTTGAGATAGGAACAAGGTGCTTTTGATGTGTATTGAAAATATGAGAAAGGTTACAAAGTGATTATGCATAGTTTCACTTGTGCATTAAGGATTTTGTGATGCAATTTGGAGCAGAGCACAACAGAAGCACATAATCAGTCAGAAGGATAGAAGATCGATATTTGAGCCTAACCGAAATTGTAATCAATAATTGGTAGATGTTATTATCTTAGTTCAACTTCTCAGATGGATTTACTCTGATAATCTTTGTAAGAAAGTGAGTCTTCTTTGAGCAGTGAGATCTAGGCAATGTGCCTGAATGCAAGTTCAATCCCATATTGTAAACTTTCTTTTGAGTAGACTCAGATCATTTTGTGGATTGGCCATCCACCATGGTTTTTCCCCTAATAGGGTTTCCACATAAAAATTCCTATGTTATGGTGTTGGGGTTGTTTTCTTTATGTTCATGCATATTTATTTTGATTGAATGTTTTAAATGCTTGAAGGATCAAATCAATAAAGTAAAAAATTTCAGAACACTTATTCACCCCCCCTCTCAGTGTTCCTTTATTCCAACATCTGAATTATCTCTTTTCAAGAAGATTTGTAGAAAACATCTCCCAATTTAAGCTTATGAAGAGGGTAAATCTTCTCCATACCCACATTCCCTTGTTGTAGATGCAATTGTAATAGCTAGGAAGACACTATAGGCTATAATTTAAGCTACATGCTTAAAAAAATCTTTAAATAATCTCCAGAGGGTACATAAAGATTCACCAATGGCCTTTAAGCACTCCTCTATAGCCTTCTCTTTTAACTCCTTGTCACTAGTGTTAACTGGTTTATCCACTTCTTTCTTTCATTGTGCATCACTGGATGCATCCTCATTCTTTCATTCACTACTCTTCTCACCATCTTCACCATTAGTATGTACTTTTTTATTCAGAGGAGTGATGGTCTTTAGTTGGCCTTAAGTGTTCTCTATATTAATGTTAGATACTAGAGGAAGTGTAGAATTATCCTCCTTTCTAGTGTCTTCTCTTGTAACTTCTCCTTCTTTAAAATTCTTCTCAACTTCAACATTTACTTCACTAGTAACATTTTCAACAATAATTTCTTCCACTTCCAAAATAATTTTATCTTGTACATTTCATTCTTTTATTTCATGCTCATGTTGAGCATCATCATTTTGTGCATCTTAATCCAAAGCAACCATATTAGTATACACTTCTTTTGTATTTTTTGGATTAATTCCCATCCTTTGAGCTAAGTTTGTAACCTTTTCTAAAGACTCTTTTCGGAGCCTCTTGAGATCATTTGATCTCTGCTCATGAGGGTTGTCGCAAATTTCTTTGTTTTGGATTCCTTATTGAACAATGTAGCCAATGTGGCTTTATTCTCTTCATATAAAGGAGCACTAATCCGTTCCAATGTATAGGCCTTCAATTTAGCCTCCTCTACTATGGCTTCTTGTCTTATCTTAATCAATATTTTAATAATTTTGTAGCTAGTTGTTTTTCTATATTTCTCATATCTACTTAAAGAACAATATATTTTACAATGGCTTCAAAAATGGTGGGCGTGTCCACCTCATCCACCTTAGTGTATAGTATTATAGTTTCTTCCAACATTTCATGTTGGAAAATACAATTGAATAGTGCATCTACCTTCATAGGACTATGATTTATTGTTGTAGGTTTCTTCTTTTTCTTTATCTTCTCTTACGGTATCTTCTTCTTTCTTGCTTTTTCTTTCTTCTCTCGTGTGGATCACGAAGGATTTTTTTTTCTCTACTTCAACTGCTTCATCTATATCCACAATATCACCTTTTTGCTTCTATGTACTTCACCTTGCGAAGCTTCAACTTTCCTCTTGCATACCAATTGTGGTCCTTCTTCTTTTTCTTCATCATCCACGTTCAGACCCAAGTATTGCTCTTTGGTAACCTTGGTCTTCACTCTCCTTTTCACAGGGCCATTATTTTGTACTACCATAGAAAGCTTTTCCTTCTCAAGCCTCTTATGTTTTTTAACCAGAGAAATATTTTCCTTCACTAGAGCACTCTCAAGTACTTTCCTCTTATCTCCTAAGGTAGGCTTAGTCCAAAAGGACTTATGGGAAATGGGAGTAGTAATTTCTCTACCAAATCTCCTTGCACTTAGTGATCCTCCCTAAGCACTAGACATAGCCTTATATTTTTCACTTGTTCTTTGGAGAGACCCATAGCCTCCACAACTGTTGCAGTCATTTTCTCCACCACCTTATTGATATATTTTTTCCTTTGGTCGAAGTGTACTTCCATGGACTTATCTTCATATTTTTCATACCTCTCTTTGAAGGTGTCTCTTGGCTTGCTTAGCATGTATTTCATAAAACCTACAATATCTTTCTTAGTGATTTCATATATGATCTCTAGGATCCATACTATTATAGGTTCTACACCCTATATGATGCATTCATCCTTTGTCACCAAGAATGCAATATTATTCTTGTACTTCTCCACCATCTTCTGATTAATCCTCTCCCTTTCTTGCACCCTCTTCTGAAATACTACAAAAAATTCCACAAGGGAATCATCTTGTGCCTTAGCATATCCAATTCCTCTTAAGCCTCTAGTCTGGTGTATTATAGTTATTACTTGTAGCCACACAACACTCTTTGTTCTGGGGATTTATTTCAAGAAATAAAATAAGAAACATATGATAAAGGTTCCATATTTAAAAGGATACTTGTAATCATTTTACTTTTGTAAATTTCCCATTATTTTCTGCCTCAAAGTCTTGCACAAGTCATAGTTATCTCCTTTCTCCACCATTTCATAGGTAATATTGATGGTAGTGGCTAAAATAGAGTTTTCTTCGTTTGAAAAGTAGATTTTGTAGCCAATCATCATTACGACATACTTCACCATAGGGTTTCTAATGTTCTTTATTTTCAATGCCTTCTTGTCATATGTCACACTAGTAAGTTCCATCATAACCTCATTCTTTATTGAATTAACAATCAGAACTAGTTCATTTGAGCATAACCCTGTAACTTCCCTAATCACTTTTCCTTTGTGATCATCCTGAGAATATCCATCTAGAAAAACTTGTCATGAATGTGGCTCAATGCAATTATCACCCAAGCATCATCATGGAAAAATTTAGGAAACCCTTGCCAAATATCGAGCTTCTTCACAACAAAATTATGATACTTTGGATTGAGTGTGTAAACATCACGAGTGAGCTCCTTTACTCACACATCTCCAAGCTTTGAATGATCATACTCTTCTAATTTTACATGAATGTAGATTCTTATGTCCTCTATATATAGGACACCATAGGGAACTCTTGAAGATGCACCTTCTAGGTCGACCTCCATGGATTTATCAAGATGTTTCTTGAATTTAGGTTAGGGTATTTTTATGAACTCAATAACCCTAGGAGTAGCCATTGCAAATTATTTCAAAGTACTTTCTAAAAATTAAGGAAAATGGAGACTATAAATACCTTGTACTTCTCTTTTCGATAAGATTTTACTTGAACCAGATCTCAAACACTTAAAACACACTGTTATGCTCTTCATCTACTATTCTCCTCTTGAAAACTTGATTGCAAATGAGTTTTGATTAAAATTAATCACTTATAAACCTTTTTCCACTTAACCTAATTTTGCATTGAATACTCAAACTGAAAAGCTAGTAAAAACCCTAACTATCTACACAATCAACTTCAAATGCTCTACAAATTTTTGCAACTCAATATTTTGTATGTGGATATTTTCTAATAGATCAAATGCATTAATCTACATCTCATATTCACATGTTGAAGCATCAACACCATTTGTTTGGAAAGGGATAAAATATTTCCATTGAATATCCCCTTGACCCAGAGCTCTCTTCTTAGTTTTCAGAGGAAACATCTACACTGGATGTTGGTACATATTCATCTATAACCTTTGTCTCTTCCTTATTTTTCCAAATATTATCCATTTCTTTCTTCATCTCTATTGGATCATTCTTTTTCACTGGATCATTCTTCTTTACTAGATTGTTCTTCTTCACATTATTTCTTCTGCAAAGCTTAGAAATGTGTCCAAACCTATTGCAATTATAGCAAAGGACATTTTTTTGACCAATCTTACTTCCATTCATTCTAGATATACATTGGTTAGCTTTATGCCCAAATCCATTGCAATATAATAATAGCCATTAAAATATTTAATCATTCTACCATTGTTGTAACCATTCATCATTTGACTTCTACATTTATTAGGTCTACGACCAAATATTTTGCATGTAAAGCACTGACCAAAATAAGATTAAACATTTTTATTCATTCTACTTCTACATTCCATAGCCTTATGTCCAAATATATTTCAAGAATAATAGAAACCATTAAAATATGGGTACCTTTCTGCATTTGGTTATCTAATTGGTTGTCTTCTAGCTTCATTCCTTTGATTTTGGATCTATTTTCCATTGTTCTTCTTTTCTTCAGTCTTCCTTTCATGCTGGTTTGTATTTTGATCTGTCTTTGAACTTTCTCCAATATTAAACCCTAATCCAAATTTACATTTAGATCCTTTCTGATTTGAAATCATTTCATCAAAATTTGTAGAACCCATCTTGAATTTTTCTTCACGACTTATTTCTTTTTAAAGATCTAATCTTAGATTCACAACTTCTTGTTCAAGCTTTGTGCATTCTTCATATTTTATTTTCACTATTGCATTCAAATATTTTTCAACTCTTTTTCTTTCTTTAACTTACACCTTTAGACTAGTAATTTTTTCATTTGCTTGTTTCAATTTCTCACTGACCTCCTTATGTATTTCTTTGAATTTATTGAATTTCTCTCTCAATTTTTTGATGCATTCATCTACGTCTTTGGAATTTTCTTATAAAACTCTATTTTCACCTTCACGTTCTTTCTAGATTTTCAAGATCAATTTTGAGTTCTCCATTTATGTCAAATATAAAATATTCTTCTATGATTCCAACTATAGAAATCTCTTCTGAGGAATTGGTAGTCTTCTAACAAACATTTGTTCAACCTCCAAGATCTTCCCCAAGTAGTTAAGCTCCTTCTAAGGAACCAAGCTCTAATACCAATTGTTGAACATGCATAACACTAAGAGGGGGGTGAATCAGTATTCATTAAAACCACTTAAGCATTTAAACATTCAATCCTCATAGAATAATCAATTTGTAGTAATGAATGAAATCATGAAGACAACCAACAACATCACATAACACATGAACATTAGATTTTTACCTCTAAAACCTAAAATGGGAAAAACCACGATGAGGATTAGCTCATAATATATTATAACCAATTATAGTATATTACAGAAGTGCTCATTGTAGGTGGACTCACTATCCAAGTGGACTCACTACCCATCAAAAGAAGAAATAGATAGAAGAGACTGGTGACAGCCAAATTTGAACCATTAACATATGCATGAATTATAGTTTTATTGAAGCTCAAATACATAATTTACACACTTCATATTGATCTGAATTAATACTATGATCTGCTCTACATTCACTCTATATTCACACAATTCAAATCCATAAACTCTTTTCATATGTCACTATTACACAAAACACCAAAAAAATCCTTCATATATATCTTCTTTACCTACGACATCAATTAGGTCAACCTAATTAGATGTAATATGTAAAATATAACTTGTCAGCTCAAGAACTATACATACACACTTTGTACCAAGATCCAAAATTCATAATTCAAAACAAGTCACCATGGACCCAAATATCACCCACTTACTAGATCAATACACATTCAACCTCTGCAACACACAAAATTCACTAGGTTGGTGTTGGTAATGACCTAATAACAAAGTTTACCAACTGTACACCCACATTTGGAAATGTGGACCTCCAAACTCTATGCCATCTAGAACACACACTCTACTGACACCTTTTAACTTTTAGAAACTAAGATCAGACATGCAAACCTAAACACCTTCCACATAAGAGAAAAACAATGAAAAAGCAGAGCTTTGCATGAAATGTGCAAATTGATAATATTCAGAATTTCAAAGATTACAATGAGATGATTTTCTTTATAAAATAAAAGTATGCAACCCTACTGTTGACCTAAAAATAGCTCAACTAAATAAATCTTACTTATTAATTAAGTAAACTAATTATTACCTAAGAAAAACCTAAGTAAAGTTATGCAAGTGTAATTAAATATTAATTACACTAACACCCCCCCATAAGTGCAACTTGAGGAGACTAAAAAAGCATGCACCTAAAACTAAGATGAATGCAAGAAAGCATGAATGGGTCCTGGCAACAAGGCCTGATCAAGTACCCATGTAAAAATGCAATAATGAGGTAGAGAAGGAAAACCTAGTGGGACAAACCCCCCTACAATGAGATGACTACTACAAAGAAGCACTGGAAGAACACTGTGGAGTAAAATTGGAACCGCAATCCAACAAGCAAGGAAACATACTTCTGTCTACAAGAAACCATATCAGAATCATAATAATGCAACAACAGACCCGATGCCACGGAACACTCAAAAACACCAAACTACAACAACCTTGGAATCCATAAAACAATGGTAGATGATAGAATGATGACAGAATTTGGAAGCTGTGAATCTTGATGTTGATTCCAAACTGAGACTAAAACTTTTCCATGGGAACAAGTACCATAAAGACTCAAGAACATTAACCACAACTTTAGTGGCCCTCAAACTGAGATGGATCTGATATGAATCTAATATGTGTCAAGCTAAGACAAAATATGGCCAAAAGAAACTAAGAAACCAAATTACAATCCATGAGATTTTTCATCAAAACACAATGAAGATCAAAGTGCTTGCACACTCTAATCAGATTATTATGCAAGAAATCCCCCTCTGATGGAACTTTATATCAGTTCATTTATTACAATACCCAATGATTTCAAAAGGAGAGAATTCCTAAATATTCATAAACAAAAAATTAAAAAAGACCTCAGATCTATGTAGAGGACTGAACCAGCTTTCCAATTCTGCAAGAATGGCGAAAAAAGGATCACCGAGTCAAAAGATATGCCCTCCAGAGTGAAAATAACAACATATGAGTTCAAGGACCTGCAACATAAAACTAGAACATAATCAAGAAAAATAACCTACACCAAAAAAACGGTCTCGGAACCAACTTTCCAATAATATCTTGTTTGCAAAAAACCGACTCTGTACGCAAAAGTTATGCCTGATTTGGTGAAAGTGCTCCGGAATGGCCAATTTGGCCTATAGGTAGCCCAAGGGGCTAAAAAAAATTTGGCCCCTGGTCCTGTGCACAACCAGGGGCTGCCAAATAGGGGGCTGGGGCAGAGCCCCTAGTCACCCATGTGACCGCGGCAAATGGAGAGGGGTCGGCTAGGGGCTAGGCGCATAGCACTCGATCCCCCATGTGACTGAAGTGGCTCGAACTGGAGCCCGTGAGGGTTGGCATGGGCAGGCGGCGGTGCTGAGGCTGAGCGCTGCCTGGTGGTGGCAGACCGGTGGCAGAGCAATGGCCGCTGGGTGGCACCTTCCTTCTGTGTGGGCAACACAAAAAACAATGCAATTTTTTATTTTTTTCCTCGATTTTTCGTGAAAATAATTGGCTCATAATACGCACTCGGGAGGTCGTACAGCCTCCCTAGCAAATGTTTTTTGCCTTCCGGATCAACTTCACCAAAATCAACAAAACGAAGGGCGATCTTAGGGTTTTGGGGTGTTGCGAACGCGATGGTGATGTTCGTTTTGCTCCAAGATGCTCCGAAAAATAGGTTACCTCCAGAGCTTGCAAAAAATCATCGAGCTTGAAACCCTCACAGATTTCTTCGATGATGACCAAAATCAAAAAAACAAAAGTCATTCCTGACTTTTTCCAGTGCTCTAAATCCAATGATGAAGTCCAATCTGATCCAAAATTCCACATAAATGAACTCAAGGCATGATACCTTCGACGAACCCCGAATGAACTCTACAATGATTTTCTCTAGAATTTGAGAAGGGGTTGCATGTCAAGGCTCTAATACCATGTTAGAAACCAAGATCAGACATAAAAACCTAAACACCTTCCACAAAAAAGAAAAACAATGAAAAAGAAGAGTTTTGCATGAAATGTGCAAATTGATATTATTCAGAATTCAAACATTACAATGAGATGATTTTCTTTATAAAAGCAAAGTATGCAACCCTAATGTTGACCTAAAAACAGCTCAACTAAATAAAGCTTACTTATTAATTAAGTAAACTAATTATTACCTAAGAAAAACCTAAGTAAAGCTATGCAAGTGCAATTAAATATTAATTACACCAACATTAACAACTCCACAAAATCACAAAGCTAAATTCCAATCTATGGATAAGTTTGGATTCACCAAAATATATACACTAAACTAGAAAACACCTATTACTATGAAGCCAATACACTGTCACTCATAGCTTCAACACCAGGAGCCAAAAAAAGATGAAATTATAGATTTAGGTTCCTCTAACATCCAACATAATTATATTAGAAGTGTGGAGCAATAATTTATACAATGGACCAATGCAAACCCAGAAACTGGATGTCGTGTTCAAATAAACACATGTATTGATACTTATTCAATTTCCTTATCAACCAACTTCATCGGATCAAACCTTCTTGAAAAAATTCCTTTCATAATCATCCTCAAACATGATAAATCCATCCAAATTTATCTATACAATGGTCTTCATACTAGCATACAATGTTGACATCAATGATGACACTGCAATGCATAAGTGTACAACTTGTGCTCATCCCACATGCTCATGTTGCCAACAATGCATCAATGACAAACTCCTTATTCTTCTAACTTAGAGAATAACATGGTGAAAGGTAAAATTATTTTGGTTTTTAAATTGAAGAAAACTCTTGTATGGCATCAAAAAAAGTTCCTAGGATGTGGTACCAAAAATTTGATACATGTGTTGACTTTGGGATTTGAGCATTCTAAATTAGATCACTTAGTTTTTTATAAATCTAATGGTGATGTCTTGTTTCTTACATTATATGTTGATGATATGTTATTTATTGGTAAAGGGGAAGGATTGATTTTATAACTAAAGTCTCAACTTACTAGACACATTCTTGGTATGGAAATTAGAACAAATAGAGTGAATAGGAATCTAAGGCTTTCCTAGAGTAAGTACGTCAATTTAGTTTTATAGAGATCTAATATGCAAGATTGTAGACCATTGTGTATTCATTTTATAATTGAAACAAATTTATCTACTTCAAATTTTCCAACATCCCCATTGGAGATGGAAGACATAACTAAAGTGCCTTACCAAAGTGCAATTGGAAGTTTTGATGTATGTTATGATCTACACTAGACTAGACATTACCCAAGTGGTGGGAGTTATTTCTAGATATATGTCCAATCCTAGTAGAAGTCACTGGATGTAGTTAAATGTCTTCAGATATTTTCAAGGTACCTCAGAGTATTCCTTGTGTTATCATGGTAATATAAGGGGAGCTAGGAACTCCCTTAATATTCTTGGTTAGGTGGATTTAGAATAGGTAGGTGATGTTGATATAAAAATATCCACTAGTTCTTATGTTTTTACTTTATTGGTGGAGAAATAAGTTGGATGGGTAAGAGACAAGTTATGGTTTCTTTGTCTACTACTGAAGTTGAGTCTATGGTAGCTATGCATTCTTGTAAAGAAGTCTTTTGGCTTAAGAGACTATGTTTAGATATTGGAATTAAACAAGGTATAGTGATAGTTTATTGTGACAGTCAGAGTGTTATCTACCTAGCTAAGAACTCGATATTTCATGCCAGAAACCAAGAACATTGATGTAGAGTATCATTTTTTGAGAGATATGGTCAAGGATGACAAGGTGAATTTGGTTAAGGTAGATAAATTGATGAATGTTACAAATTCTTTAACTAATCCTATGAGCATAGAGAAGTTAAAATCGTATTCAAAGTCTACAGGCCTCATGGCCCCTAATAAATAAATTATAGTGTTGATACTCAATTTTCTCTTGCAAGGTATTCGACAAGTGGGAGAATTATAGCAAAATATTGTCTCAATCTTGCAATTATATGAGGTTACTATGTATAGTAATTTTACATTTGAGCATGGATTGATGCAAAATTTCCACAAAGCTTTAGATTGGCTAAATAAGCATGCTTATAAAGTTTCATCACAATATCATGTTTGGATTTAAAGATATTAAAGTTTTGGTTTTTCAAAGTTTTAAAGTCCATTTTGAAGACTTTAGAGAATTTTTGGGACAAAAAGTGGTCATAACTTCATGAGATTTTTGATGTTTCAAATGGTTCGTCGATCAAACACCCAAATCAAAAGTTATGGCCTTTGAAAGTTGGGTCTCCTAAAATAGGAGATGTAAAATATGTTGGACACATAAATAAGTTGTAAAGGGGTTGTTAGATGTGGTGGTGTGTGTTTCGACACACCATAGGCATCTGTTATTGGAGATAAGGATGGGCACCACTTTTTAGATGGTTTTAGCTCATGGTTTTGTAATAATGTTTGATAGTTTCATGTATTGTATCTCTTATATATTAGGTGCATGAGATGGAGTTCGTGTGTAAGAGTCTTATAGATATTGAGTTTCCTTTAGAACTCTAGTTGGTGATACTCCTATGAGAAAGCTTTCTCTACAAGTATATTGCAATCTTGTTGATTTATAAATAATATATTAGGTGGCTTTTGGAGTGTGGGTTTTCTCTCCCGAAAGGGTTTTCCCCACGCAAATCACTATGTTATATGAATATTATTTATGTTTATTTTTATTTAAGTTTGTGTAACTTTTGAGATCTAAATTTTTTTTGCATAACCCTTCTCTTGAGATTAGTGTAGGAAGTTGTTTTGCTACCTTAGCTTCCTTACACTTTGGAGTGCATATTGGTTTACGGGATGTGGAATTCCTTTGTTGATCTCAAAAATGACCAATTGTGCCAAATTTTGTAATCTTGATCCTTGCTACTCAAAGTCATGTATTCTTTTTATCCAATTCTTATATCCAGTCCATCCTCCCTCTATTGGTATCCTTTGATTTGTTCATGTAATTCTTTTATTCTTTGCAAGGCTTCTTGTATTTCATTTCTCTCATTCTTCCCTTTCAAAATAAATTCTTCTTATTTTTCTAAAAACATCTCCTCATCAACCTCATTAGGTGAAACAAACCCTTCCTTTGAAACTAGGCTATTTTGAGGTATGTTATTTTTCCTAGTTGTAAAAAATATTGAAAATCATAGTCTAAATTGCTACTCAGATACAAGGGTTGCAATATTTTGGGTTGCACATCACCACTAGACACCTTCTCCTCTTGGGAATCTATCTTAGATTCAACCACAACAAATTTTTCATTTTGATTCTTAGCCTTCCCATTTGTTGGGCCCTTCCTCTTGAGGTGGTGTGACCACCTTCTTAGCTATAACCTCTTTTACCTCTTCTTAGGTGCAAAGGTGGAGGTTGTACTTTTCCTTTTTTATTTCATAGCCTTCGAAGGGATTTTGGTAGAGGAAGGGGTTTCTAGTTCCTCCATGCTACAAGATGTTCCTCTAAAGTTGTAGGTTGTGTTTTATGCACTTCTTGCTTTTTTTGCTCACCAATTTTATGGGTAGGTGAAGTAATGGGTGAAGGAGAGAGTGCATATTCTTCTTGTGCAACTATAGAAAGCTCATTCATTTACCATTCTCTATTTACTTCCTCTACCCCTGGCCTCATTAGAATATCATTAATATTATGGAAAGATAAAAAAAATTCCAAGGATACATTAGGGAATTGAGTTCTAAGACTTGTTGTGCCCTCAACACACATGCCCTATATGGAATGGGGAATCTCTCTTTCTTTCGCTCTATCGGGTCATTTTGTCACCGCCTCCTTTTGTGTGACCTATTTTTGGTGTCCTAGATGGTCAGCGTGCCTCTGAAGTTTCATATTAGGTTGACCATGTTTCACCCCCTTCAGTTTTTCTAAGTCTTGTGTCCTCTCGAAGTTCCTTCGACACTTTTCCTTCTACAAGCAGTCGAGGGACCTCCCAAGCTCGGCTCTCCGAGTTTCCCTTGTCGGGTTTCCTTGATGGATTTTCTCTTTTGGAGGGCCTTTGGCTTGCATCCTCCTACCCTTCGGATCTTGGCTCCCTTATTTTTGTTTCATGACCTTGTGCAGAAACTGACCATTTGTCGCGTTCTCTAGGCCTAGTTCATCGGGTTTCCCTACCCAGGATTCCTTCGCATGTTCGTCATTCCTAATAGCCATCGGCCCATTTCTTTCCGACACTCGGATCCCAGTTTCTTATTTTTTTTGTCTTCCCACTTAGGATTTTTTAGATGGCCATGATCCCACGTCTTTCCAACCTCCGAGTTCCAGACCTCCTGTCGCCGTCTTGAATTTCAAACTCACCAACTTTTTGTTTGTCGTACCTGCATTAATTAAGGGCATTAATTGCACTTAAAGGTATAAATAATAGCACTGACATTTCATTTTCACATGTCAGGAAGATCAAAAGAGTGTAGATTCTTCACTACCATCATGCCTGAGAGTTCCCTTCGTCGTTCTTCGAGGATTTACAAAATTTATTCATCGGGTTCTTGAGGTGAGTCTGTCGTCTGACCTCCTGTCACATTTTTTAATGATTTCATGCTTAAGTGATAGATGAAAAGGGCTAAAATTTTATGAGTTCGATAAAAGAAGGATTGAAATAGAAAACCCATCTGCTAGAATGTTAAGAAAATCCATCAAAACACTTAAAATCAAACACAGAATCACTTCGCCTCGGTGTCGTTCTTCAAAAAAGAGCGACAACACCCTTCAGGCTCAGGCCTTCCTGTTGCCTTGATACTTAAACTGACTTGACATGAGCTTCAAACTCTGAAATGGTGGGATGCTTTGCAGGTTCAGGACCCCGAAACTCCGCCTTCGAAGTTCCCATCCTTTTTCGGTGTTTCAACTAACGTTTTTGCCCCATCCACCTGATCCTCAGGGCCCGGCCTTCTGATTCGACGTCGGATTTGCTAAGTAAAATTGAAACATCCTTGTGCCCTTTGGGTCCTAGTTCATGGACCTCCATCTACAGGCCACCATTGTTTTTTCATTTTTAACAACCTTTGGGCGACTGATTTTTGGCTCTTGGGTCTCGAACTCCTCACTTCTATGAGTTAAGAATCAGATAAACAAAAAACTCAAGTCCTCAACCTTCATTAGACCATGACCATAGTACTTTCTCCTTCGGGACTCTATCATGTTTCAGTCATCCAAAGTGGAAAACTCAGGCCATCCTTCCGACCTCCGGGTCCCGACACTCCGATCGCTGCTAAGAATTCAACGAGGGAAACATAAGGTGAAACTCCTACTGGGGTCTAGTCTGTCAGTCACTCCCACTGGACTTCTGTCTATGGCCCACCGTTTCTCACGACCATCTTCCAATAGCTTTTTGGTTTGAGCACCCAAATAAATAAAGATGTTACAAAACTTTATCACACATCCTTCAACCTCGCAAGTTCCAGACTCTAGAACTCCGCCCCCAAAATTCCATTTCTCCAAAGCCATTCCAAATGGCTAACACCTGACAACATTCCCTCTTCATGGTTTTGGGTGCCCTAACAATGATCCAAACGACTTGCAATTTGGAAACAAACACTGACCCACATGCTAAAATTTAACCCTCTCCCACATGAACACTTCAAGTTATCCAAATCTAAGGATGGGAGAAATAACCCAGGTCTCCCTACCCTATTCGCCGTTCAGAAAAAAATTTTGACCAGGGAAGTCTGGCCTCTGGGGCCCGAATCATCCAAACTCCCTCCAGTGAAATACTGATGGTAATTTTGACTAGAAGTGTTATATTTTGAATGATGAATTATCCAATCTAATAATTTTTTGTAGGGATTTGGCTAACCATTAGTGTCATTGTGCTTTATTATTCTTACCCTACCCCTATGTGCAGGATATATGGAATCAAGTGCAGAAACCTCGGGGGTAGTCGTGGAAAAGGGAAAGAAAACTGCAAAGGCCCCTCGGGGAAAATAAGATAAGGATCAAATGAGATATCAGTTCCAAGGGGCACCATTGGAATCCATAATTACCACTAAGAGGAAGGATGTTTCTTACACGAACATCAGACACATCGACATTGATGATTTCATACAGAGAGTTGGGGTCAACCCCAAAAACAAAATGTGCAAGATTAATCAGAAGCAACGGGATAGCTAAAGCTATCGATTTCCCTCCTACTTTGGTTGCCCCTGAACTAGTAATGGATTGCATGGAGGCATATCAGCCAAAAACAAGAACTATTGTTGATAGAGATGGGAACGTGTTGGCTGACATGTCACCCTTAGGAATAATGAATACCGTTCATATCCCTTTCTTTGGGGAGATGGAATTTTCAACCATCAAGGAGTGCAAAGAAATGTGGAATGAAGACCCCATGAGATGCAAGAAACTTAAAAATCAATATTGGCTTAAGGAGAAGAGGGGTAGTGTTGCAAAACTTCCTCAGGAGCTCTTTTGCAATGATTTCTTTGAGGACTATCATGATTTAGTCACCTTGATAAGTAGAGTAATGGACCTCCCTAATGTAGCCTATTTTCAAGAGTGGATTGTCTATTTTGTCGAGCAGATTATCCACAGAGAGGATACTACATTTTATTAGGGAGGAATAATCA
The DNA here is from genome assembly GCA_007115665.2 of Sequoiadendron giganteum. Classification (NCBI taxonomy): domain Eukaryota; kingdom Viridiplantae; phylum Streptophyta; class Pinopsida; order Cupressales; family Cupressaceae; genus Sequoiadendron; species Sequoiadendron giganteum. The sequence continues at coordinate 425,720,621 of CM021101.1, read as the reverse complement.
GTAATTGCTTTCATGAACAATTTATGAACGTTAAAAATACCTCCAAGTTCTATATGAATTTTTATCTAGTATATTCACTAGCCGATCAAAGGTAGTACAATGGTTTATTTAGAGCTCTGAATGAAAAACCTAGTAGGGAGCTCAAGGCTTATGACAAATACCCCCAACTGCAATTCAGAAATTTCAAGAAAGACTACTGCAGGGTGAACTATGCATTCATAGCTTACATCATCAGGCTGCTCAGGGGTAACTTTGAGAGAAGAGTCTCCCATAGTTCTCAAACCTTCCTCAAGAATTATTCATTTCTATTCATTCAATATCCTATGTTCACATACATTCATCCCAAGGATTCTCAAAAAGACCAAACAAGCTTCCCTGGTATCCTAATGACCGAATAATATTGTTGGAGCTCTCTTGGTAGCTGCGGCACATTCATGCTCTTCTAAGAAGAAAGCATCTATCGGGGATCCCGAATCCCCTTACACTTGGCGAGGGAATGTATGAGCTTTATACTTCCCAATGTGCCCAAAATTTAGAGAAGGAACTAGCCGAATATCATCTCAAATCCCACATGGCCAGACCGTAGATGGATCCATATGGCCACATTAGAAAAGAAATCTGACAAGAGTATGCCCATCTTCATAGTGTTGAGGGCTTCTGGACCAATTGTAAAGATGACTTTAAAGTGCGAATAAGGCACTATATGCGGATGATTCCATACTTTGTAAAGAGGGTGAACCTGTTTCGAATACCCGATCAACTAGAAGAGGAGGAGAGCACTATCATTCACCCCAGGTATAATGTTATTTCCAATCTTCCATTTCCATTGATTGATTGGGATGAGCAAGAGTTTGATGACCTCGACATTCTCACCAAGCCCATTGAGGCTCAAACAAAAACATGGATTGATGGGAAAGTTTCCTGATTGAAGCAACAAGGGGTCATCCTGACATATAAGGGGCTCAAAAGTGATCCAAGTGGATCTGATGGTGGGGTAGCGGCTACATCAATAGGAAAAACATCAAATTCCCCTCCACCCACTCATTCAAGGAAGATAAAAGACATTGACGAGAAGAAATCCAACCCAAAGGTGTATGCTAGAAAGGCCTCAGAAGGTGAACCTTCCAAGAAACATAAGAGATCAGGCAGCGTCACTGAAATGAAAGTAATTTAAGAAGATCCAATCCATGAGGAAAAATAAATGGAGACTGATTAGCCAAGGTCTCCACCTATCTCATCCGCTATTGCAACCACTATTGTTTTTTCCACCACCCCACTCATCCCACACGCAGTAGTTGCTACCTCTCTGCCGGTGGTGGACATCGTTGCCCACCTTTTCTCTACCTCTCCTACGGCATGGGTCATATCTATGGATTCATTCTCGGCCACCACCTCTCCAATTTCCTCATCATCCATGTCCCCATCCTTTTCTCTCCCAACTGCTACTGCGGCAACTACAATGCCTGCCCTCACCCTCCCAAAATCTTTTGTTAAATATATGGAAAACGTACCATCTGAGCTCTCAAGGATGTTTGCAAACCTGGTGGTGCAGGCTACAATTTCTCAAGTGACAACCAATCTCCCATTTCCTCCTCCTCCTACTGAGTCACCCACAATGGAAGCCACCATGCAGATTTTTGAGGAATTGGACCGATGACAACAAATGGGGGCAGCCAAGGGGTTGGAAGAAGAGGTAGACGATTATCATGAGCACCCCATATATGAGCAAAGAGTAATTGATGAAGTTGCCTACGAGTCCTCCAGTGATGATAGAAAAGTTCTAGATATCAAAATTATTGATGAAGTATTTGATCCTAAGCTTGATGTGGAGCTGATCAAGCAACTCAAAGAGATTGAAGATAAGGAGGCTGAAACACAGCCTATCAGTGAAGAAAGGGTTGCTGACACAAAAGCGAAGGGTGATAAATATCTAATGGAAGAATGTGACCACAAACCCAAACATGATAGGGAGATGATCCTTCATGATGAACAAAAGGAAAAGGAGGAAGATAAGCCTGAAGAAGAGGCTGAAGTTCATGAAAACCCAAAAATTGAGCAGCCCGAGGAGCACGAGCACAATGAAGAAAAGGAAGAAAAGGATGTTAAAGGGGAAGACAACCCCAAGGAATTCCTACTCATCAAAGTCCCTATCAAATGCATGGTGTTCATCCAGGACTTCAATGAGGACAAGGAAGATGAAAGGACAGAGCAAGAGGCTCTAAATGATAAAGAAATTGAAATCAGAGAGGATGAAAAGGAGGATAACCAGGAATCACCTAAGGAAAAGTCTTTGATGCCTAACTGGTTGGAGAAGCAACTAGAGAAGAAGGATCATGCTCCTAAGGATCTGAAAACAAGATTGGAGGTTATATTAGCTCGATCCCAAATCGGAAACAAGAAGGAGAAGAAACCCAAAATCAAATCAAAGATAATGATGGATGCTTCTGGATCTAGAATGGTGTAGGTAGCTACACCAATGGTGGGAGAATAAGTTACAACATCTCCACCATCGACTTGGGAGTGGCCACTAGGGAACAAAAGGTAGATCACCTCCAAGAATCTATCGCCACGGTGGTGCATCTGATTCAGCAAGATAAATTTTCAAAAGAAGAGCTCAAAGCACAAGTGGCTGATCTAACAGCTTACATCTAGCAGTGGTCATCGATGGAAGAATAGCCTACCACATCCTCAGCACCGCCAAAATTGTTATCCAAAGAGAAGATAGACAAACTAGAGAAAAGAAAGAACTTGGATAAAACCACGGAGAGCTAGTTTCGGCAAGTCTTATATATTGGAAACATGGGCATCAATCGCATTGTTCGGACAACAAACAAGTTTCTAAATGTACAAAAGCCTCTTCAAGGTATCAAGAAAATTTTCACTGACTTCCCTAGGAAGTATAAGTCTACCTATCTGAAGATTGAGGCTATCCTCAAGCTTCCAAGTGAGATTTGGGAGAAAAGAGTTTGCATTCAAAGAGGATGATCACTGGTTGATGGATGTTTGGAAGTGAGACTTTGAGAACCGAAAAGAAATATTGGATTAGGTGCTTGAAAAGGTGAATCCAAACATCGATTGGGCCAAGGATTTTTTGATGGATTATTGCTGGTATCTGAAGCTAATGATAGGGTATGATGTGCCTAACGTCCAAGTTAATCTGGAGAAGATAAAGCCTCACTTCCAAAAGAAGATAGAAGATGGAATTTCAGGCGAGATTACCACTGATTTCATGAGTTCTGCTACCCGAGCCTTTTCCCAGTCTAAGTTGTTTAGAGACCACGTTGCTAAGTATGATGAAGATTGGGAAAAGCTCATATAAAATTCCAAAGAATGGAGTTACCAAGTATTGCGATCTGACATCATATAGGTCAATAAACTCTTGTCAGCGATTCTAAAGTTCATGGAATATGCAGCCTTAAAGAAGTAGGAGGGAAACCCTATTACTGATGAAGAGTTTCTAATAGAATAGATGCAACAAAAGAGAAATCAACAAGAAGATAAAATGCTACAGTACTGCCACTAAAAGACGAAATAGGGAAAAGACAAAATTGTATTTTAAAATGTAATATATTGTGGGGTGGGTAGAACCCTAGGTTACAGTGAATCTTGGCCATAAATGTAAATTAATCTTGGCCACTCATTCTACTTTTGGGACACTATAAATAGGGGATCTCCTCTCATTTTCAAGGGAGATTTGAGTTGTTATAATGACATGCTGTAGAAATTTTAATAGAAATACATTGACTTTGGTGGATTTTTGAGCTTCTTTGCATGTTTCATGATTCTTCTCTCATAGTTAGATTATTTAGTTAAATTAATTTTTTGTTTCATTTCCTTTCAGTTAACTTTGGTAGATTTAGTAATGTTGTTCCATGGTTGTGAGTATTTTTGTTGTGTAGATGCCTTCCTAGTCCATACTTTTGGCTATTTGCTACTGGTAGATAGCTATGTAAAGTTAGTCTGGATTTAAATTTGAAGCTTCCTTTAAACTTTTAACTTTGTTCATGCATTTACATGGTGAATGAATGGTAAAATATATATAGTCCTTAGAAGATAGCATAGATTTCATGACACTATGAAATTTTTGGTTAAGTGAAAAAAATAATTCAGGATGTTGTCCATAGTAGAGACCTCTATGATCATTGTTCATTAGTAGTTGCAGGTCTAGGAACCTTCTCTCTTCCCTTCCCTTTTTATTGTTTGAACCTGCAACAAACGTAAAGCAACTTTCCATCTTAAAACTCCATTTACAGATTAACCTTTGTTCTAGCCTAACTTCTGTAAGTTTTCCATGTAATTACCAGCAAGATCACATCAAGCATCAACTGATATATTCTATGCAAGCCATGACCTAACACCCGAGAGACCTTGGGGTAATTTTCAGCAACTTGTTGGATATTTCCTTTCAAGAGAGGTGATGCACCTATGCATTACCTATGTTGAGAAAGTGTGCAAAAACACCCATCAACAAAACTAACACTAGAAGGAGGGCCTTTTTGGAGCTAATATGGATCGAATTGGGTCTTTCTCCCCTAAGAGAATTTACAAAATACTAAGGTCTACACCAAACAAAGGGGAATTTCAAGAGCTACCACCCCCTACCCGAGCTAAGAGAGCCAAGAAAGGGGAAGCCTTTGCCTCCAACACATTCAACTAGCCCATTTCACTTTCACCTACATCTCCTTATTCTATGCATTCATCTTCATCTTCTCCCTCATCTTTGGCAGCACCTTCTCGCACTCATCCACTTCAAACAACCTTCCAAGTTGTCACTTCCACTGGGCTAGATGCTACCTTCCAACCCAATGCGGTCCCACTTTTGGGAGCTATCCCGTTCACTGCAGCTCCCCCTTTGCAGCCACAAGTCAATCTAGTGCAGCCACCTCCACTGCCCCCTCCCATGGCATGGTTGGTAAATAATCCATCTCCTTTGGCCTTCAACCTCTATCATGACATGCCAAAGAACCCTAAGAGCTTTTGCATGAAATTCAACCCTCGAGACCTGTAGAGGACAGCAGAGGAACATGTTAGGATTTTTGAGATAGCCTTGAAGACTATGCAGATCATATATGAGGATGTGGCATGTTCACTCTTTCCCTACTCCTTGGGTGAGGAGTCCTTTTACTGGTATGTCAACTTTCCAGCAGGAACTATCAACACATGGGAACTCCTAAAGAATGCTTTCCTACAAAAGTTCAAAACCCCAATCAGCCCTTCAGAGTTGTACCAAAATTTTATGTCGGTCCAAAGGGAGATCAATGAACCAATCAGCTCCTTTAACGACCGATTCTATAGACCATATACTCGATCATAGGAACCATACGTGTTTAATGATGTTGTTGTTTTACCTGTATAATATGCAACATTGGATAACCTTACTGCAACATTAGTAAAAAGGATGTGGCCGCCTCTTGCTAGATTGGTGGACGCTTATGTCGAGGCTTTCATTGCTAGTAGAGAATTGGGACACAAAATTTATGGTCCGCTACCCTCTTTGGGGTAGGTTGTTCATCCTTTGCAAATTTAGGGGCTTACTCAAGCTTTGCAACATCAGATGCCCCTCATAAATCTAGTACCATAGCTGTCGATAGTACCTCACCCGGGACAACCAATGAACTAGGAACCTCTAATTCTGTAGTACTTGTTGCCCTAGACATAGCAAGTCCAATCTCAGCTGCCCCAAGTGTTGGCATACCTTCAAGCCTCTGAATTTCAGCCCGCTCATCAAAATTAGTCGGTTGCACAACCTATTTTCCTTCAGAATTCAACTGAGCAACTGAGCAACTGAGCAACACAAAGAAGGATTTGATCGATGAGCTGACAGAAATGATCAAGAAAATGTCCACAAAGATGAATCACATGAGGAATCAAAAAAATCAATTATAGGCTTCATAGAGAAACATCTAGGCCAACCTCAATTAGGACAGTCTTGACAACCACGATGCTGGCACATCCTCTAGACAGACTTATGACAAGGGTAAAAAATCAGGGCAGAACTTTTATAGAAGGCCCTCCCAAAGATAGAATCAGACATGGAACCTGAGGCTAAATAATGGTGGTGTTCCTACTCCCTTGGACTAGCCTAATTACAATGAAAAAACTACAAGTGGAGTCTACTTAGCCGATACTGCCTTATCCGGTTGGTGTCATATCCATAAAACAAGTCGGCATTCTGAATTCAATTGTCCAGAATTATTAACGACTGCTGAAATTTTTCAGATTGAAGTCCAAAATGTTGTGGACACCTTGGGATGTAGAGACATCATCCCTTCCAAACCATATGACTCCTCAGTTTCGGTGGTCAACCATGCTCCCTTCCCAAAGGATGAGAGCAACGACAAGACGAAAGAGGTAAGTACCGAAATTCCTTTGGCTCATCTTTTCGATTCAATATATAATGATCCCATAGATGAGGAAGAGTTGAGAGAGGATGAGGTCCAAATGTTTCACCAAAGGGCCACTCCATATGATTTAAGAAATGGACAAGGTTGTGGGCATGCCAGTGGTCCTTTCATGACCTCCTCTCCACCTAATAATTTCAGCACCCCTCCTAACCCAAATACTAGCAACAACCTGGGTTATCCATATGTACCTACGCGGTACTTTAACAAGAATAGGTAGTAGAATCAAACCCAAAACCAGCCTATTGGCTCCTCCTAGAGTACTTCTTATGATGTTGAAATTGAGAAAATGGGGGAATATATTGCAGAGGAATTTAAGAAGGTTAAGCTAAGTGTGTATGCCTTTGAGCTACTTAAAAGTCCTAGCTGTTAGAAATTATTTCTTTAGGATTATCAATGAGACTCCTTCATACAGACCAATCCAGGACACATCCCCAAGAAGGGTCTCATTTGAGAATCAACAAAGTGAGCCGGTTGTGCGACAAGTTTTCAACAAGAAAGTTGATCCGCCTACGAATCAACAAGTAAATAAGCAACTTGCTAAGGAAACAGATCAAACACAAGCCCAAAGCAAGGGAAATGATAAAGATAAGGGTCAAGTGGCCCAAGTAGATGTTTTTGAAGGACTTTTTCAGGGAAAATTTGAAACCCCTCCCTTCCTAACCACTATTAGATTGTTTGGAAGAATCTCCATAATTGCTTGCTAGACTCAGGAGCTTCTGCCAACGTCATTCCCTTAAGCGTGTGCAAGGCTTTGGGGATAGTTCCAACTCCTTCCCAGCATAAAGTGATACAACTTGACAAGATTGAGATCAACATAATTGGTGAGATCAACAGAATACACATGCAGATTATTGTTGATCCATGAATACAACAAACCATTGACATCCAAGTTGCGGATATCCCCGACACCTATGGCATAATTTTAGGAAGGGATTTCACAAGAGAATTGAATGGATATGCTGCAACATATTAATCCCACCTATGGCTTCCATGGAAAGGGATGCCAAATCATATTCAAATAGATCGGGAACCACACATGACATTTATGATCACATAATACAACACAGATGAAGTGTTGTTTGTTGAAACAGGATTAGGAAATTATTCTCTGGTGTCATATTCAAATGAAAAAGAATGCTTTGAAGAAGAAGCAATCAGGGAGGTTCTTCTTGTATTGTGCAATCCACTTGCTAACTTAGCCCATGCCCTTCAGATCATGGAAATGTTGATCGAGTCAGATGACGAAGAGTCCTGTGAGGATGGTAATCTTGGATTGTTGGAATCCTTCCAAGATTTTATGGAGAAGTGTGTACAAGATCAGCTTAGTTTGGGAGAATGAATTTTCAGGAACTCCTACTGTCTAGTTGGTGCAGGGTACACAATGTTTCCCATTCAGATTTTGAATGTTGTTTATGTCAAATAGAAATCGAGCACATCAAAGGATAAATCACTCCAAGGGAGGAAGTGCAGTCACCATCACCAGATCAGATACATTTGGAATCCACACAACCTCAAGAGGTTGCTGAAATGAGGCCATCATCAAAAGAGAAGGTTAGATCTATTAATTTCGAGATCAGGGACTCTCCTGGGTTCTGGATGCTGCGCTTTCATAGATCCAAATCCAAGCATGGAGCTAGAGTGGGCTTTGAACTAATCAGCCCCAAAGGTAAGTCATACTTCACTTCCCATAGACTTCAATTTTATTGCACTAATAACATAGCGGAATATAAGGCATTGGTCTTGGGGCTCCTCATGGTGTTAAGGAAAGGTGTTAAAATGTTACAAGTCTTTGGGGACTCTAAGTTGGTCATAAAGCAAGTCAGAAAGCTCTATTCTTGTTATGACCAGAGATTAACTAATTATAGGCATAGGGTATGGGACCTATTAGAAGGACTAGATGGATTCAATATCCAGTTGATCTCGCGCTTTCAAAATCACACTGACAATGCCTTAGCACAAGTGGTTAGAACCTTGCATCCATTGTCATTGTCTGGCCTCAAAAGGTTTACCATTGAGCTCACTTCCATTCCATTTGTGCCAGACAATGTGGCCAATTTCTAGGTATTCAATGATGACAAACACATCCTATATTTTATCCCTAGCTCTGATGTGTTTGCAACCCAAATAATTGATGAGATTGAGCCTGAAGAGGCTAAGCTAGATATAGAAGGGGTCATCAATCTCCAGACCAACACTATCCCAAGAGGAATGGTCCAACTCAAATGGATATTTGATCTAGATCAAATAAGAGGATAGGATTAGCACACAAAGAGGGATTCCATCAGTGGCCAATATCACACCTATAACCTCATAATTCTTGAGAATGCAAAGAATGTGTTTATTGGAAAGGTGTGCACACCAGAAGAAAGAAAGGGCATAGTGGATGCTTTGCGAAAGTACCACGACATCATTTCTTGGAGCTATGAAGACCTAAAAACATATGATACATCAATCATCACTCACACCATCCCTCTCAGACCAGATGTGAGACCATTTTGACAGCGACAACGCCCTATCAATGCTTTGCTAGAACCAATCATATATGAGGAAGTACAAAATTTGTTGTCTTCCAGGATTATTTTCCAAGTTAGGTACTCTACATGGGTGGCCAATTTGGTTTCGGTCAGAAAAAAGAATGAAGAAATTAGGTTGTGTGTCAATTTTTGCAATCTAAATAAAGCTTCAGAAAGGGATAACTATCATGTGTCATCATTGGATGAATTATTGTAGATAGTTAATAGCTCCCAAATGATTTCTTTCTTGGACAAGTACTCTGAGTACAATCAAGTTATGGTGCAATACGAAGATCAACATAAAACAACATTCACCACCAAGTGGGGCACCTTTGCCTACAGACGAATGTCGTTTGGACTCATCAATGTCGGCATTTCAATGTGCAATGGACATTGCCTTCAAGGATCTGATCGGAAAATGTATAATCATCTACATGGATGATTTGACCGTATTCTCAAAGCAACAAAGTGATCATGTTGCTAATTTGTGCAAAGTTTTTCAAAGGTGTCGAGAATTTCGGTTGTCCCTCAATCCAAAGAAGTGTATCTTCGGGGTCACTGAGGAGAAATTGCTTGGGAATTTCCTCTTAGGAAAGGGAATCTCCATTGACCCTGAACGTATCCAAGTCATCATGAAGATTTAGCTGCTCGGCAACAAGAAAGAGTTAAATTCCTTCTTTGGGGAAATAAATTTCGTCAAAAAATTCATCACAGGCTTTTATGAAATCGTCAAGCTGCTCAATGCTATGTTAAAGCAAGATTCCAAAATTGAGTGGATCTTGGAAGCCAAGCAGGCTTTTGAAGAGATCAAGAAAGTAATTGCTGACGCGCATGTGCTGGTCAACCCCAACTATCTGAAGTCATTTTATATTTATTCGTTTACTTCAGACCACTTGTTTTCTAGCATATTAACTCAGAAAGATGATGATGGGAATGAGCACCCAATAGCCTTCATGAGCGCCCCATTAAAGGATGCTAAGCTCAGATATCACAATTTTGAAAAGTAGGCATATGCTCTCATTCATGGAGTTAAGAAATTCAGGCATTACATCTTAAGGAACAAAGTATTTTCCATCATGCCTAAAACAGTAATCAAGACATTGCTCATTTAAAATGAGTTAGGAGAATGCAGAGATAAATGGGTAACCCTGCTACAGGAATATTATATGGAAATTCAATTAATGAAATTGGTTAGAGGACATGCCCTTACCAGAACAATAGTTGAAGAAGCTGCTGAAGCTAGACCTGAACTTACAGTTCAGCAGTACCAGTTGGAGGATCTGTCTCCAAGAGAATGGTATGATGACATAGTATACTACCTGTTGAATCACAGATGTTCACCTCACTTGCAGGGAGTCCAGAAACGTGCCCTTAGATTGAAAAGCAATAGCTACATGTTGCAAGGAGCCATATTGTACAAGAGGAACCATGAAGGCATATATCTGAGATGCCTTGGCAGAGAAGAAGCAGATCAGGTCTTGAAGGAGTTCCATGATAAACTTGGCACGAGTCATGCTTCCAGTATTTCTACCACACATCAAATTTTGACAGGAGGATACTACTGGCCTATGGTCTTCAAGGATGCTCATAACCACATTCGCACGTGTCATATTTTCCAGACCACGGCGAATAGAGAAAGGAATGTTGTTGTCTCGTTGCAACCAGTCCTAGAGGTAAGACCATTCGCACAATGGGGTCTCGACTTCATTGGTCTGGTAATCCCACCATCATCCATGGGTCACAGGTACATTCTAACTACCTCTGATTACTGTACTAGATGGGCATAATCTATTGCATGTTGGCAATGTACCATAAAGGTAGTTACCAAATTCCTTGAGAGTTTTATTTTAAATCGCTTTGGTTGCCTGTATGCATTGGTATGTGATAATCGCCCAGCCTTCTCCTCACTTAAATTTGCTAGCTGGGATTTTGATTATGGCATCGTAATCAAATTTTCATCCAATTACTATCCTCAGGGCAATGGCCTTACAAAATCTAACAACAAAAACCCGATCACCGTGATTAAAAATTTGCTTGATAGGAACCCCAAGGACTCGTATACCCAACTTCATTTCACCCTTTGGGTGGATCCCACCCATCACAAGGCCACCTTGGGTGATTCCCCATTCCATCTAGTCTATGGCTTGGAGCCTATCTTTTTGATACACCTAAAAATTCCCACCCTCCAGTTCATCAATGGTTTTTACGAAGGACGAGACCGTAGAGAATCTTGGTTAGCTGAGCTCTTACACTTAGAAGAAATATGAGATTGCGTAATAGAAGATTTTGCTAAGCATCAAGGCATAGTCAAGAGATGGTTCAATTGTTGAGCCTAAATTAAGGCCTTTAGAATTGCAGGTCTAGTCCTATGTTGGGACAAAGCCCATGAAAAGAAAGGGGGACACAACAAATTTGACAAGCTTTGGCTTGGCCCCTTTCAAATATCTGAAATTCTGGGAGATAATGCTTTCTATTTGAAAACTTTAACTAGTGAAGATGTCTCATTGCCTGTCAATGGGAAGCATTTAAAGCATTACTTCTAAGTTTGAGCTTGTGTAGAGTTGTTCTTCTAAATATTTGTATGTCGGTTAGAATAGGTTGCTCTAGTTTTCTTTCGTTCTATCATTTTCTGTTGCTTCATTTTGCTCGTATCCCGATTATTTTTCTCTTTTAATCAGAGGCTTTTTGTTCCTACTACAGTGGCCATGCTTGTTCAATGAACAGTTCACTTTTTTGCCTACTCTTAGTGTTTGTTGGATAAACATTCATTCTCAACTATTAGTCTTTGATAGCTTCCTAGAAAAGGATGGTTTCCTTATTTGAACTTTGTTCTAGAACTTGATCCTTGGTTGAATCCTTGTACGTTCATCTCAGATCTTGCACAAAATACATGTTAATTATTTCTGAAGGGTTGTGCAATAGTAGCTATGATAAGGTGGTAAGTGAAAAAATTTAAGTCCTCTCCAGTGACCACTGTGGTTCTCAAACCCATCGTACGCTTCAATGCTTACACAATTGACCAAAATAGTAAAGTGCAGAAAGAAAATCCAAAATAAAGAAAAAAGGAAAGTTCTAAAATCAAGCAACTATATGGGTGTGTGGGGAACTCTATTGGGGCTATGGATGCTAGGATGGCAGTAGAGAAATATTTGTGAGGTCACAATGACAACTCCATCGGGGCTATGGACGCTTGACTGGCAGTGGAACAATGTCCAGGTTACTTTTGGTATTGGATGATTCATGTAGCTTGCTCATTTGATTAGCCGCTTCTTGTCACAGTTCTTGAGGGAAGGAAGGAATTCACTAATCACACACTTCTAAGATGTTTTTTGGTTTGATTCAACTAAGGATCTTGTTCTCCTAGTTCACTTCTAGATATCAACCCTTGGTCTACAAAACCAAAGATTTTGGATCCTAAATGAATACTTATCCCTTGAATGCTTGGGAATGTTCTTCTAGTAGAGTCACCATTTTTTTTGCCCTCAGCACACATGCCTCATTCAGAATGGGGACCCTCTCTTTCTTTTTCTTTTCCAGGTCATTTTGTTGTCACCTCATTTTGTGTGCCCCCGTTTTAGTGTCCTAGATGGTCAGCATGCCTCTAAAGTTTCATCTTAGGTTGACCATGTTTCACCCCCTCAAATTTTTCTAAGTCTTGTGTCCTCTCGGAGTTACTTCAGCACTTTTCCTTTTGTAGGTGGCCGAGGGACCTCCCAGGCCCAGCTCTCCAAGTTTCCCCTACTAGGTTTCCTTGTTGGATCTGCTCTTTTGGATGGCCTTTGGCTTGCATCCTCCCAACCTTTGGAGCCCAGCTCCCTTATTTCCATTTCATTAAATTATGCTAAAACTGATCGTTTATCACATTCTTCAATCCCGATTCACCGAGTTTCCCTACCCAAGATTCCTTCATGTGTTCATTGTTCCTAATAGTCATCGGCCTATGTCTTTCTGACACTCGGATCTTGGTTTCTTCTTTGTTGTTGGATTCCCACTTAGCATTTTTCAGATGGTCGTGATCCCACGTCTTTTCGGCCTCCAAGATCTGGACCTCCCACTATTGTCTTGAATTTCAAACTCACCAACTTCTCGTCCATCATACCTACATTAATTAAGTGCATTAATTGCACTTAAAGGTATAAATAATAGCACCGACATGTCATTTTAACATGTCAGGAAGACCAGAAGAGTGCAGAGTCTTTTCCACCGTTGTGCCTGAGAGTTCCCTTTGCCGTTCTTCGAGGATTTGCCAACTTTATTCATCAGGTTCTCAAGGTGAGTCCATCATCCGACCTCTTGTCACATTTTTAAATGATTTCATGCTTAAGTGACAAATGAAAAGGGCTAAAATTATATGAGTTCAATTAAACAAGGATTGAAATAGAAAACCCATCTGCTAGAATGTTAAGACAATCCATCAAATGACTTAAAATCAAACACATAATCACTTTGCCCTGGCACATTTCTTCAAAAAAGAGCGACAGCACCCTTTGGGCCTAGGCCTCCCGTTGCCTCAATCCTTAAATTGACTTGACGTGAGCTTCAAACTCTAAAACAATGGGATGCTTTGCAGGTTCTGAACCTTGAAACTCCACCTCCAGAGTGCCCATTCTTTTTCACTATTTCAACTAGTGTTTCTGCCCCATCTGTTCGATCCTCGAGGCCTGACCTTATGATTCAATGTCGGATTTACTAAGTAAAATCAAAACATCCTTGTGCCCTTTGGGTCCCAGCTTGCGGACCTCTGTATGCGGGCCACCGTTGTTGTTTTTTCATTTCTAACGGCCTTTGGGCAACTGCTTTCTAGCTTTCAGGTCTCGAACTCCTCACTTTTCTAAGTTAAGAATCAAATAAATAAAAAACTAAAGTCTTCAACCTTCATTGGACCCCGACCACTAGACTTTCACCATCGGGACTTCGTCCTATTTCAGTCGTCCAAAGTGGAAAACTTAGGTCGTCCTTTTGGACCTCCAGGCCCCGACACTCCAGTCGCCACCGAGAATTCAATGAGGGAAACATAAGGAAAAACTCCTACTTGAGTCTGGTCCCTCGGGTCACTCCCACCAAATTTCCATCCATGGCCCGCCATTTCTCACAACCATCTTCCAACAACTTTCTGGCGTGAGCACCCAAATGACTAAAGAAGTTACAAAAATTTATCACATCCTTCAACCTCATGGGTTCCAGACTCTGGAACTCCACCCCTGGAATTTCGTTTCTCCAAACCTGTTCCAAACAGCTAACACCTGACAACGTTCCCTCTTCGTGGTTCCAGGTGCCCTAACAATGATCCAATCACCTTCCAATTTGGAAAAAAACATTGACCCACGTGCTGAAATTTAACCCTCTCCCACATGAACACTTCATTTTATCCAAATCTAAGTTTGGGAGAAATCATTTGGGTCTCCCTACCCTATTCGCCCTTCAGAACAACATTCTGACTAGGGAAGTCTGGCCTCTGGGGCACGGATCGTCCAAACTCCCTCCAATGAAATACTTATGGTAATTTTAACTAAGTGTTATATTTTTGAATGATGAATTATCTGATCTAATGATGTTTTGCAAGGATTTGGCTAGCCATTTGTGTCATCATGCTTGATTATGCTTACCCTATCTCTATGTGTAAGATATATGGAATCAGGTGCATTCACAGAAAAGAGAAAGAAAACTACAAAGGCCCCTTAGGGAAAAGAAGATAAGGATCAAATGAGATATCAGTTCCAAGAGGCACCATTGCAATCCAGAATTACCACTAAGTGGAAGGATATCTCTTACACCAACATCAGACACATCGACATTGATGATTTCATAGAGAGAGTCAAGGTCAACCCCAAAACATAAAGTGCAAGATTAATCAAAAGCAACGGGATAGCTAAAGTTTCCGGTTTCCCTCCCGCTTTGGTTTCCCCCGAACTAGTAATGGCTTGCAAGGAGGCATATCAGCCAGAAACAAGAACTATTCTTGACAGAGATGGGAACATTTTGGTAGACATGTCAGCCTTAGGAATAACAAAGACCTTTCATATCCCTATCTTTGGGGAGATGGGATTGCCAACCATCAAGGAGTGCAAATAAATATGCAATGAAGACACCATGAGATGCAAGAAACTTATAAATCAATATTGGATTAAGGAGAAGAGGGGAAATGCTGCAAAATCTTCTCAGGAGCTCTTTCACAGTGATTTCTTTGAGGACTATCATTATTTAGTCACCATTTTAAGAAGATTAATGGGCCTCCCTACTGTGGCCTATTTTCAGGAGTGGATTGTCTACTTCATCAAAAATATTTTCTGTGGAGAGGATACTACATTTTATTGGGGAGGAATAATCAGTGATTGCTTCCATGAAAAATTTATGAACATTAAAAAGACCTCTAAATTCTATATTAATTCCTATCTAGTATATTCACTGGTTGATCAGAGGCAGTACAATGGTTTATTTAGAGCTCTGAATGAAGAACCTAACAGGGAGCTTAAGGCTTATGACAAATACCCCCAGCTGCAATTCAGAAATTTCAAGAAAGACTACTGCAGGGTGAATGATACGTTCATAGCTTAAATCATCAGGTTGCTTAGGGGTGACTTTGAGAGAAGATTCTCCCATAGTGCTCAAGCCTTCCTCAAGTAGTATGCCTTTCTATTCATTCAATATCCTAAGTTCACATACATCCATGCCCAAGGATTCTCAGAAAGACCGAACAAGCTTCCCTGGTATCCTAATGATCGGATAATATTGTTGGAGCTCTCTTAGCAACTATGACACATTCATGCTCTTCTAAGCAGAAAGCATCTAGTGGGGATCCCTTATCCCATTACACTTGGCCAAGGAATGTATGAGCTTTATACTTCCCAATGTGCCCAAAATTCAGAGAAGGAATTGGCTGAATATCATCTCAAATCCCACACGGCCAGACCCCGAATGAATCCATATGGCCACATCAAAACAGCAATTGGAAAAGAGTATGTTCATCTTCACAGCATTGAGGAATTATGCGCTAATTGTAAAGATGACTTTAAAGTGTGAATAAGGAACTATATGCGGATGACCGCATACTTTGTAAAGAGGGTGAATCGGTTTCCGATGCCCGATCAACTCAAAGAGGAGGAGAGCACTATGATTGACTCAAGTTATAATGCTATTTCCAATTTTCCATTGAAATTGATTGATTGGTATGAGAAACAAGTCAATGACCTCGACATTCTCACCAAGCCCATTGAGGCTCAAATGAAAACATGGATTGATGGGCAAGTTGCATGATTGAGGCAACAAGGGGTCGTCCTGACATATAAGGGGCTCGAAAGTGAGCTAAGTGGATCTGATGGTGGGGGAGTGACTACATCAATAGGAGAAACATAAAATTCCCCTCTATCCACTCATTCAAGGAAGAGAAAAGAGACTGATGAGCAGTGGTCCAACCCAAAGGTGTATGCTAGAAAGGCCTCAGAAGGTGAACCTTCCAAGAAACATAAGAGGTCAAGCAGTGTCACCAAAATTCCAATAATTCAAGAAGATCCACTCCACGAGGGAGAAGAAATGGAGACTTATCAGCTAGAGTATTCACCTATCTCATCCCCTACTGCAACCACTATTTCTATCACCACCGCTCATCCCACAGGCAATTTTTTCTACCTCTCCACCTGCAGTGGACATCGTTGTCCACCTTGTCTCTACCTCTCCCATGACATGGGTCATATCAATGGATTCATCCTCAACCACCACCTCTCCAATTTCCTCATCATCCATGTCCCCATCCTTTTCTCTCCCAAGTGCTACCACGGCAACTGTAATGCCTGCCCTTGCCCTCCCAAAATATTTTGTTAAATATATGCAAAACGTACCATCTGAGCTCTCAGGGATGTTTGTAAACCCGACAATATAGGCTGCAATTTCCCAAGTGATAACCAATCTCCTAGTTCCTCTTCCTCCTACTGAGCAACCCATAATGGAATTCACTGTGCAAATTTATGAGGAATTGGACTGATGACAACAAATGGAAGCAGCCAAGGGGTTGGAAGAAGAGGCAGATGATTATCATGAGCACTCCATATATGAGCACATAGTAATTAATGAAGTTTCCTATGAAGTGCTCTGGTGATGATGGCAAGGTTCTGGATACAAAAAATATTGAATAAATATGTGATCCTAAGCTTGATGCGGAGCTAGTCAAGCAACTCAAAGAGATTGAAGATAAGGAGGCTTGAAGACAGCCTATTAATGAAGAAAGGGCTGTTGACACATAAGCGGAGGGTTATAAATCTCTAATGGAAGAATGTGACCATAGACCCATACATGATAAGGAGATGCTCCCTCGTGATGAATAAAAGGAAAAGGAGGAAGATAAGCCTGAAGAAGAGGCTGAAGTTCATGAAAACCCAAATATTGTGTAGTCCGAGGAGCACAAGCACAATGAAGAAAAGGAAGAAAAGGATGTTGAAGGGGAAGACAACCCCAAGGAATTCCTACTCATCAAAGTCCCTATCAAATGCACAATGTTCATCTAGGACTCTAATGAGGACAAGGAAGATGTGAGGATAGAGCAAGAGGCTTTGAATGATAAAGAAATTGAAATCAAAGAGGATGAGAAAGAGGATAACTAGGAATCACCTAAGGAAAAGTATTTAATGCTTGACTAGTTAGAGAAACAAATGGAGAAGGCTGCTCCTACTCCTAAGGATCTAAAAATGAGATTGGAGGCTATATTGGCTCGAGCCCAAATCAACACCAAGAAGGAGAAGAAACCCAAAATCAAATCAAAGGTAACGATGGATGCTTTTGGATCCATAATGGTGTAGGTAGCTACATCGATGGTGGGAGAACAAGGAATAAGTTACAAAATCTCCACCATCGACTTGGGAATGGCTACTAGGGAAGAAAAGGTAGATTGCCTCCAAGAATCTGTCACCACGGTAGTGCATCTGATTCAGCAAGATAAAGTTTCAAAAGAAGAGCTCAAAGCATAGGTGGTTGATCTGATAGCTTACATCTAGTAGTGGTCATCGATGGAAGAACAACCTACCACATCCTCGGCCTTGCCACAATTGCTATCTAAAGAGCAGATAGACAAATGGAGAAAAGAAAGAACTTGGATAAGACCATGGAGAGTTGGTTCCAGTAGGTCTTTGATATTGGAAACATGGGCATCAATCACATTGTTCAAAAAATAAACAAATTTCTGGATGTACAAAAGTCTCTTGAGGGTACCAGGAAAATTTGCACTGACTTCCCCAGGAAGTATGAGTCTACCTTTCCAAAGATTGAGGCTATCCTCAAGCTGCCAAGCAAGATTTGGGAGAAAGAGTTTACATTCAAAGAGGATGATCACTAGCTAATGGATGTCTGGAAGCGAGACTTTGGGAACTGAAAAGAAAGATTGGAGCAAGTGCTTGAAAAGGTGAATCTAGACATTGATTGGGCCAAGGAGGTTTGGACAGATTGCAGCCGGTATTTGAAGCTAATGACAGGGTACAATGTGCCTGATGTCCAAGTTAATCCAGAGAAGATAAAGCCTCGCTTCCAAATGAAGATAGAAGATGGAATATCGAGCGAGATTACCACTAATTTCATGAGTTTTGTTGCTTGATCCTTTGCCCAGTTTGAGCTATTTAGAGACCACGCTGCTAAGTATGATGAAGACTAGGAAAATCTCATTGATAATTCCAAAGAATGGAGTTACCAAGTATTGTGATCTAACATCATAGAGGTTGATAAACTCCAACCTGTCATTCTAAAGTTCATGGAATATGCAGCCTTGAAGAAGCAAGAGGGCAACCCTATTATTGATGAAGAGTTTCTAACAGAATAGATGTAGCAAAAGGGCAATCAACAAGAAGACAAAATACTACAGTACTGCCACTAAAAGACAAAATTGTATTTTAAAATGTAATATATTGTGGGGTAGGTAGAACCCTAGGTTATAGTGAATCTTGGCCACACAAATATAAATTAATATTGGCCACTCATTCTACTTTTGGGACACTATAAATAGGGGATCTCCTTTCATTTTCAAGGGAGAGTTGAGTTGTTGTAATGACATGTTGCATAAATTTTAATAGAAATACATTGACTTTCATTGATTTAAGAGTTTCTTTGCATGTTTCATGATTCTTCTCTCATTGTTAGATTATTTAGTTAAATTAATTTGTTGTTCCATTTCCTTTCAGTTAACTTTGGTATATTTAGTAATGTTGTTACGTGGTTGTAAAGATTTTTGATGTGCAGATGCCTTCCTAGTCCATACTTTTGGCTATTTTCTACTGGTAGATGGCTATGTAAAGTTAGTCTAGATTTAAATTTGAAGCTTCCTTTAAACTTTTAACTTTTTTCATGCATTTACATGGTGAATGAATGGTAAAATATCTATAGTCCTTAGAAGATAGCACAGATTTCATGACACTGTGAAATTTATGGTTAATTCAAAAAAATAATTAAGGAAGTTATCCATAGTAGAGACCTCCATGATCACTATTCATTAGTAGTTGCAGGTCTAGGAACCTTGTCTCTCCCTTGCCCTTTTTCTTTTTTTTTAATAATTAACCTATGTTAAGGTTCATTACACATTGTAAAGCCAAATCTTAAATTAGAAATGGATTTCAAGACTCTTGTTTGAACCTGCAGTAAACATAAAGCAACTTTCAATCTTAAAACTCCATTTACAGATCAGTCTTTGTTCTAGCATAACTTTTGTAAGTTTTCCCTATGATTACCAGCAAGATCACATCAAAAAATCAACTGAAATATTCTATGCAATTCATGACCTGAGACTCGAGAGACCTTGGGGTAATTTTCAGCAACTTGTTGGATATTTCCTTTCAAGAGAGGTGATGCACCTATGCATTACCTATGTTGAGAAAGTGTGCAAAAACACCCATCAAAAAGACTCCTCTTAATCAATAGCGTGACTAAAAAAAAATGTGACAATGCAAGCTAATTCATTTTTCTCTTGTACTCAGCAGGAATTCTTTTCAACAGATTATATAAAAAGTAAGGAACATTCACTAGCATTTGGTATCTTAGGTGACTAAGAAGTTTGAAATGCACAATATATAATAGGGAATATATTCCATCATAGGTTAGATACTTGACTATGTAGGAAGCAACAAAATCCCATAACCAAGGCAAGGAAATTATTTTGTACTTTGTATTGAAGAGTCTAAATTCTCTCCTGGTAATGTGAAATCATTACTTGCTATAATTACATCAACTCTGGTTGGTAATTCCTCTCCTTTTCTTGGAAACCCTAAAACCTCTACTATTGTTGCTTCTAAGGCATCTACTCTTAGCCCTCTGATTGTAGCCTCATCGTTTTGCAATGTGTTGGCAAATTAATGTGTTATAACTTCATTGTATTTGTTTAAACAAATAAAATAACCCAATCACCCAACTTGTTGAAAATTTGGAAGACATATCTGATCTTCAAATATTAAATTGTGTGTTTTTGGTTCTCTCCTAATAATATCACCTCCTATTTCTATAGTTTTGTAACCTTTGTTAAGTGAATACTTGTAGATTTCTATCTTTTAAATGCTAGAATTTTCAAATCTCACCTCATCGGTGATCCTCTATGTTTTGCAACTTATTATGGAAACTTTTGATGGCTTATGAAGTAAATTGAGACTATGCAATTGAGGAAATGAAAATTAGAGATGACAAATTCAACCTTTTTCTCCCCTCCCCAGATTAGTTTTTCCATTTGTCCTCAAATAGCAAGTACAGAAAGGATGGAGAAATTTTTTTTCAAACCATTGGAAAAAATTAATGTAATATGTAAATGTGTGTATGATATTTTAAGTGTAAAGAAAATAAGTAAGATTTTAATGTTAATAATATTTAATAAAAATAAAAGTACCTATTATAGTGTATTGATTGAAAGGTGGCATGTTTGAGTTGAACTAAGTGTCATTCTGCAGCTATAGGGAAAGGAATTTGAAATGATTGAAGTTAATTTGAGGTACTATGGGAAGATGTGTGAAAAAAGAGCTTGGTGAGATGGTGGAATGTGTCTAAGAATTTTTAATTCTAGCAAGGAAAATTGTGGTAAGTACATGATTAATAATGATGGGACACAAACTTGTATGGAATTCATGGTGGAGTGGAGTTGTATGGAAAATTATAGCAATAGTGGGTGTAGTGGTAGTGAATTGGAGGTAGGCTCTACAAGTAGTAGAACATGTCCCTTTTTATTGATGTTCCTTAGGGCTATTGCTATAGGTCCCATGAAATTTCCTATGCATATCCAAAAATAATTGTAGGTGATGGTATCTGGTACATGTGTGTGCATGTAAGATGTTACTATTAGAATTTATACTTGGTATGCATTAGTAGGTGAGCTGGTTGGCTCATCTATGGATGTATCACTTGATTTTTCATCCTTGTCTACATGTTTTCTAGGTAATTCTTGATTAGTATATTATATTGTTTTTTGCTATAGATCATGTAAAAACTCCTCCTTTTGCAATTGCTTTTTGTAAAGCTTGAGTCTATGTTCATTGACCAATAATGAGAATCTAACTAAATCTATGGTAGTTAATTGAACTGCTCCATTCTAAAAAATATGTTTGATTTCATAGGCCACCTTGTCTAATTTTTTCCTTTGTGATCTTTATACCAAGAATCATAAATCAATTCTCACCCACCTTCATTGAATTCCTTGTTTTTAATGAATTGGTCATTCCATCTAATTATGTGCTTATATATAATTTTTGTATGGTGAATTGGCTTCCATCCTTATTTAATCCAAAGTGTTGATATTGTGTAGTCCTTCCTTTTGTGCTTCAAATAAGTCTATTCTAAGCTCTATTTTTGTGCAAAGTGTTTTATGCTCAAACTCAATTGGAAGGATAGCCTTTTTCCCATACGCCAATATATATGGTGTGAACCATGTTGTGGTCTTATAGGTTATCATATATGCCCAAATTACTTTAGGTAGTCTTGTTTCCCAATCTTTCCAATCTATTGGAGTTTTTTTTTGTTAGAACACCTTTTATCTCTCTATTTATAACTTTCCCATTTTTATGTGCATGGTAGGGGGATGATTTCCAATTCTCGATTTCATACTCCTTAACTAACTTGTCAATAAAATTAGAAGTAAATTGAGGTCCCTGGCCTATCACTATCTCTCTAGGAATATCATACTCGGTGAAAATTTATTTATAAATGAATTTGACAATATTTCCATCTCTTGCATACTATAGTGCTTTAACCTCCACCCACTTTGTGAAATAGTTTGTGTAAACTAAAATGTATTCCTTGTTGTTAGATGTTGGAGTGATTGGACCAATAAAATCCAATCCCCATTTTTCAAATGGTGCAATGACCAATTATGGTAGGAGAGTAATTTTATCACTCCTAGTATGTCTTCCCATCCTTTGGCATCTGCCACATCTCCCAGTATATTTGAATACATGTTAGTGAAGTGTAGGCCAATAGTAAATAGTGGTTAAGATCTTCAAAGTTTTCCTCTTGGTTGTAAAGTGGCCTCCATAAGTCTCATCATGATAATCCTTAAGTATCCCTTATACATCTCCTCATTATGTTATTTGGCCATGTGTAAAAGAGATAACCAACAACCCAAGAATAAGGGAAGCTACGTTCTACCAAAAATTTCCTCTCTAGGTGAGAGATGTGGGGGTGTTATTCTTGCAACCAAGTAATTAGCAATATTTGTATACCATGGTTTTTGTATAGATAAGGAAAAAAAATCAGCTATAAAGGAATCAGGACAAGCAAGCTGCAAGTTCCCATGGAGGTGTGCAAAGAACCCAGATTGTGCATGAAGAAGACAATGAAAGTGTCAATTCACCATCTCAACCTGCTGCTCTAGAGATAGGTGAGTGTTTGATGATGAGAAGAATATTTATTAAGGTGCCAATAGTTTAAGAGCCTCGACAAAGGAAAACATTGTTTAGGACCACATGTAAATCACATGGAAAGGTATGCAAAGTAGTTGTTGATTCAGGCTCTGCTAATAATTTGGTTTCCTTAGAAAAGAGAATTCCTCACCCTAGACCATACAAAGTATCTTGATTGAATAAGGTTCAACAAGTTTTAGTCAATGAACAAACATAGGTAGAGTTTAATATTGGGGTTTATAAAGAAAAAATCCTTTGTGACATCATCCCCATGGATGTTTGTCACTTACTACTAGGAAGACCCCGGTAGTATGACAGAAAGGAAAAACATGATGGGGATAAGAACACCTATATGATAGAAAAGGATGGAACTTCTTTCACATTGACACCACTACAAGATGAGGGTTTAGATAAAAAAGTTGGGTCTAGTGCTATGGTAGTTGGGGAGAAAGAATTCTTGAAGACATTGAAAGAAGGAGGTTAGGGATTTGCCTTAGTAATCAGACCTAAATCCAAATCTATCTTAGCAGCAAGTAAAGTTGAGGGTATACCTAGTGAATTTCAATCTTTGTTAGAAAAATACAAGGACATTGTAGTGGATGAATTACCTAGTTCTTTTCCTCCCATGAGATATTTCAGCCATCATATAGACCTGAATCTTGGTGCCAATTTTCCAAACAAGTCTACATACAAGATGACCCCCAAACAAAATGAAGAAATAAGAAGACGGGTTCAATAATTGTTAGATAAGGGTCTAATAAGGGAAATTTTGAGCCCTTGTGTTGTCCCTACAATTTTGGCACCTAAAAAGGATGGATATTGGAGAATGTGTATTGACTCAAGGGAAATAAAAAAAATAACCGTCAGATATAGGTTTCCAATACCTAGAATGGAGGATCTAATGCACTATTTGGGAGGTGCATGATATTTCTCAAAGATTGACTTAAAAAGTGGTTATCATTAGATTAGGATAAGGGAATGATATGAATGGAAAAATGCATTTAAAAGTAATGAAGGTTTGTATGAGTGAACGGTAATGCCCTTTGGACTATCAAATTCTCTGAGTACATTTATGAGGTTAATGAATGAGGTTTTGAAGCCTTCCATTGGAAAAAAAATTGTTGTATATTTAGATGATATTGTTGTGTTTAACAAGACAAAGGAAGAGCACTTGCAGCATCTTAACATGGTTTTACAAAAATTGAATGAGGAGAAGTTGATGATAAATCTCAAAAAGTGTGAATTTATGAAAGAAAATTCTTGTGTATCTTGGTTTTGTGATCTCCAAGGGTTCATTGAAGATGGATCCCACCAAAGTAGAGGCAATGCTCAAAAGGCCAACACCAAAATTAATAGGAGAGGTAAGAATATTTCATGGGCTTGCATGTTTCTAAAGGAAATTCATCAAGAATTTTTCATATCTGCTCACCCATTATTGACACAATTAAAGGAGATAAAAGGAAGAAATTTCAGTGGACTAATGATGCAGAAAGGAGTCTTGAATATCTGAAAACTAGAGTGGCTCAAAAACCTATCCTTGCTTTACCTAATTTCAACAAGGTTTTCACTATAGAGTGTGAAGCAAGTGGTTTTGCAATTGGTGCAATCTTAAGTAAAGAAGGTAGACCGGTGGATTTCTTCATTGAAAAGATCAATGAAGCCAAAAGAGGGTATTCATCATATGATATAGAGTTATATGCAATGGTGTAGGCCCTTAAGAAGTGGAGAAACTACCTTTTTCCCAAAGAATTCATAGTGTTCACCAACAACCATGCTTTGAGTTTCTTGAACAGTCAAGACAAGTTGAGTTAGTGACATGTAAAGTGGGTTGAATATTTGTAGAGTTGTACCTTTACTATTAAACACAAGAAAGGCCAAGCGAACAAGGTAGTTGATACTCTAAGCTAGAGGTCAATGTTGGTGCATGAAATCCAACTTCAGAGTGTGGGAATAGATGCATTGAAGGACATGTATAGTGAGGATGAAGACTTCAAAGAGGTATATTCTATTTGTGTTTAGTTTAAAGATGCTTTCCATGAGAAATATTCTGATTTTCTGTTGCAAGAAGGCTTGTTATTCAAAGGTGCTCAATTATGTATACCAAGGTGCTCTATGAGAATAAATTTGATAAAGGAGAAACATTGTGGAAATTTAGGAGGACATTTTGGGATTGATAAGACATTGGATTAGGCAAGAAGGTTCTAATTTTGGCCAAAAATGTAAGTAGATGTCAAAAAGTTTGTAGAAAGTTGTACAATCTGCCAAAGAGCCAAGGGTTCTACTTCTAATGTAGGACTTTATTAGCCCTTACCAATACCTAAGAGACCATGGGAGAGTCTAAGCATGGATTTTATATTAGGTTTTCCAAGAACTCAAAAGAGTTATGATAGTGTATTTTTTGTGGTTCAAAGATTCAGCAAAATGGCTCACCTCATTCCATGCAAATGTACAAATGATGCTTCTCATATTGTAGGTTTATTCTTTAAAGAAATAGTGAGCATTTATGGTCTTCCACTACAATTTTTTTAAATAGGGATTCAAATTTTATTGGTCACTTTTGGAGGACACTTTGGAGAAAGCTTGGAACCAATTTGACCTTGTAGTACTACCTATCATCCACAAATGGATGGGAATACTGAAGTGGTCAATAGATCACTTGGAAACCTCTTGAGATGTCTCATAAAGGAGCATGGGAAAATCCCTTTTGAAGTGGTTTACGGTTTGAAGCTAAGAGGTGTATTTGAGCTAAGGGATTTAATAGGTATGTAGAAGAGAAGTGTTGAAGGTGAAGCATTTGTAGAAGCCATGAGAGAGTTCCATCACCCAGTTAAATAAAATTTGCATTAAAGTGTTGAGAAGTATAAGAAGCATGTTGATTTGAAAAGAAGGGATGTACAGTTCAAGGTGAGAGACTTGGTCCTTGCACATTTGAAGAATGAAATATTTCCAAAGTGAAATTATACCAAGTTGCTAATGAATAAAATTATGCCTTGCCGAGTGGTCCATATATTTGGGGCTAATGCATATGAGATAGAACTCCCTCCTGGAGTTGCTATCTCCCCTATCTTTAATTTTGTTGAATTATACCCTTTCAAGGGATCTATGAATGCAAGAATAGGTGTTTATTCTGATTTGTTGATGAATATTGGGTTAAATATCTACCTCCCACTGAACCATTGTAGCTTGAAACAATTTTAGACACAAAAGAGGTGAAAAGAACAAGATACAAAGTCTATAATGAGTATCTTGTCAAGTGGCAAGGTTTACCTTCTGAAGATGCAACATGGATGTCTAAAGAATATATTAATAAGCATGGAACATCATTTTAGGAGCTGATCTCAGGTGGAACCTAAGATTCTTTTCTCTCGGGGTGTATGGTGCAGGAGCACCAAGTCAGTTTTGCTCATTTGATGCAACTAGGTGTCTAGACTTGATTTTTGTGTGTTTTTTCATGTGTTTGATGTAATAAGGTTGATTGGAGACCATGTTTGATGTATTTGAGTAATGTAGGATCACTTAGTGGTGTTTTGTCAAAATGGTGTAAAAGTTGCTTTGCAACTTGACAAATTTTGCTTTGTGGGGAATATGAACGGCCACCTATTTGAAAACTATTTGTAGACCATTGGGATTCTGATAGAACATGTTTAAAAATCCTCAAAAACTTTGAGGAAAGTCTATTGAATCATTTTGGAGGACAAGCAATACAAAAGCAGTTTATTTTCTACATATTTTATATGCTTTCTATAGTTTTTTTATTTTGTACGGTCGTGTACAATAGAGTTATGATCTGAAACTTATGTGAAAGGTTGAAGGAGTGAATCTAATTTGTTTTAAATTTATTTGCATTGATTTTCATTGAGGAATAAAGAAGTTTGAAGCACTTTTTCTAGAAATCATCTGAGAAACCCTCAGTTTAAGGGTTTGTGAAAAAAATCATGCATTGTAGCCCATTCCACCGTTGAATCTTGGAAAAAATTGGTGGAATGGATGGTTTTAGTTTTCTTTTATCTTTTTTGTTGTCGTTTAGAGTAGGTAATGGAGTTTGGGGTGGTTTTGTCGAAGCCCTAGCCTAAAATATTTATGTGTTAGGCTTAGGTAGGTTAGTGAATTGATAGGATAGCAATTTGGTAATGAAGTCTGGTGATAAAAATTGCATTTTGGGACCCTACGTGACATGTTTAAGCTTTCGAAGTGAATACTTTGTGTTTTGTGTTTTTATTTCGTAGAGGTGCTTTGGAAAAGTGGCCTAATTTCGCCTTGTTTCAGCATAGCAAGTCAAGTTTGATGAATTTGTTCCAAAAAAACCTAAGTCACAAATGAAATATGTTAAAATTAAGCCTAATGGGTGTCTGAAATGATCAAGGATTTGTGGAGATAGGGCCTTCTCTAAAATATATGTTTAAAGAACTAGGTTTAGAGACCTAGCAGAAGAATTGTGAATTTGTGGGTTAAGCCACCATAATTAGGGATTGATATTTTGAAGAAGTTGATCAATTGTGTCATATGAACCTACTCCACCCTACTCTACATCACCACCAACCACTAGTTTATTCATCAAGTATCATATTTCTATGGTGTGTATGAACTTAAAAATTCCTAATGATATAATGTCTAAAATTTTTTATGGCATATACCACTACCAATATTTCTATTTTAGTAACGGTGTAATTGAACCTAGTAGAATAAATATTTTTACTGATATAGTAAATTGTGTACTCCAAATTTCCTTATTTTTGTCCTAGAATAACACCTATGGCAAAATCAAAAGTATTCATATGCATATATAAATGAATTGTCCAATTATGGTCTCTCAAACTAGGGGTCTTTGTAAGAGTTGTTTTGAGGGATTCAAAATATTATTGGAAGGCATGATTCAAATCAAATTTAATGTCTTTGGATAGAAGAGAAAATAATGGGGCTTCTATTTTACTAAAATCCTTGACAAACCTCCTGTAGTACCCTACATGGCCAATAAAACTCCCGACATATTTTTTCTTTTGGGGAATAGGTAGAGTGATCACCTCTATTTTATTAGGATCCACTTGTTTCTCCATATTGGAAAAAAAAATCCCAAGACCACTCCTTCATTCATCATCATGAAGCATTTTTCATGACTTATAAATAGGTTTTGATATTGACACCATTGAAGAACTTTCTCTAGATTATTTAATGCTTCCTCATAAGAATTCCCATAAGTGGTAAAATAATCCATATAAATCTCCATAGAATCATGTGTAAAATTTGATAATATGCTTAAGGCTACTCTCTAAAATGTTTCAACAAGTGTATTACAAAATTCAAATGATAAAACTAAATAATCATATGTACCCCATGGGTAGGTAAAGGTGGTCTTATTCTAGTCTTCTAGAGATATCTTTATCTAGTTGTACCCATTGAAACCATCTATGAAGGAGAAGTATTTCTTACATGCTAGTGAATCCAAAAGTGATCCTTCTTTGTTACTGCATTTATCTCCCTATAATCTACACATACCATCCATTTACCTCCTTTCTTTGGCACAATCACCAATGAGGAAACCCATTCATTGTATGATATTGGATAAATGAACCCTACATCCAACAATTTCTATAAGTTTTTCTTTACTATGTGTCACACAACTAGGTTCATTCTCCTTTGTGGTTACCTAACTGGCTTATAGCCTTCATTGATATAGATTATTCACATGCATAGGCTAGGATATATTCCTTTCATATCATGATATTCCCATGTAAATTTTGATATGTATGCTTGCAACATTATGATAAATACAAATTATTGGGAGACTGCCAATTGATTATTGAAATTTAGTGTTCTTCCCTATGTGATTTCCATGGTTATGGAAAAATTCATGATGGAAGCAACATTGAATCCTAATAGATTGAAGTTAAAACTATGTGGAAGTAGTGTATGAAATAGATTAGAAGTGGATTTAGAGGAATTTTTAGGTATGATATTGTGTAAGGGATAGTATAATAATTCCAAATAGCAGTGTTGTTGTAGGTCCTTACCATAAGATTTATGCATAATTTGATACAAGACTTCATCTTCATCTCAAATTTCAATTAGTGGGATACACTCTATGGTCATAAATGTTTGTAAAGAGTATTAGTCATCTTATTCTAGGATAGGCCATACATTTTGTTCCAAGTTTGTATGTAGTTGTATAGGTGAATAAAGGACCAATTTTTTTATCACATTTCTATTGGAAATTATCATGTTTCTAGGCCTACATCCAATGAACGCATTTGTAGTGGCTAGCCATGGTCTTCCTAAGATTAAGAGGTATCCTACAAGGTTCTCTTTGGGATGTAAAATCATAAAGTATGTTGTATATTCCCATGAATCTAGTGTGTTAACCAAATCCTCAATAATACCCTCTTGCTTAACATGTGACCTATCTACCAATTGTAAAACAATATGTGTGGGTTGGAGATACATAAATTGAAGTTGTTTCATGGTTTATCTGGTCATTACATTGATGACTGCTCCTAGGTCAATTAGAGTGTTTTTTATAAGAATGTCATTAATTTTCACATCTACAACAAGGCTCCTAGTGTCTACATATTTTGGGACAACTATATTTCCTAACATGAATTGATTTGGGGTCTTTCCTTTTTTTCCTAGATTTTTAAGGCACAATTCTCTCATAGTTTTTGTATATATAGGAACTTGTTTAATATCTTGAATCAAGAGTTTCTTTATACAAACATTCTTAAGTTGTCCCAACATAATGAATTTATGTTCATTATAGGATTTTTGTGTTGTTAGTCTCTCCAAAAATGGATGTTTCGGACTTGTGATATCTTGATGGGTCTTACCTTGTTTAGGTGGCTTTATTGTATTATCAATTTCCATTGCTTGTTCCTCATATGTAAGCTATATGATGTGAGGATATGATGTACCAACAAGCATCCTTCTTGAATGAAGGTGAACATCACTTACCTCAACCCCATAGGAATTCTATTGGATGGTCTCATTAGTATAAGCCTACTGAACAAGCTTGTTATTAGGGTTTGTGTAGGTTGAGCCAACAACTGAGGTTCTCTAGGATGTATTAGGGTTGCAATTGATATGTTTGGAATTATAGTAGGTTGTTGTGGCTATGGGTAACTAACATTTTATTTTTTCATTATTGTTTCCCATGTTGTTGTGGTGGCCATTGGTTTTGTAGGGGTTTCCATTAAGAATTGTAGTTTGAGGCTTGGTATGGTTGTGGTGGCCACATCCCTAGTTATAGAGCCCAATTAGATGATTGGGAATTTTTCATGATTGATTTTTCATGTTATTTTGAGGTTGATTATTCTAATTATAGAAGTTTGTATTACCCCCAAGAAAGGACATATTGTAAGACAAGGGATCTTGAGGCATGCCTTGTCTTTTTTACCATGGATTTCACAAGGAAATATAGAATACTTGGCCTTCCTCATCCTCTAGGGTTCTAATATTAGGTCTCCTTGTGACTCTCCTTGAAAAAATTGGAAATATTTTTGTATTTACAGTTTACCCTCTTATGACAATAATATGGATGATATTTAGTAAGGGAAGCCTTCACTTCCTCTTATTTATTTTTGATGTGTAACATATCCAATTGGGTAACTAGGTGTCTTATTATGTCCTCCTTCATGTTGGACATAAGATTGTTGAGTTCCACTCTAGAGACACCATTAGATGTTTTTGTGGAAGATAATGTTCTATCAACCCTGGTCTTATTCATAGATGACCTTGAATTATTTCTAAATTTCCACAAAAGATAATTGAGAAATATCCCCAAGTCCTATGAGGTTTAAGGCATCCATGCAGTCTTCATTTACTCCTCACAAAAATACTATCTTTAGTGACTCTAGAGAGAGCCTATTTTGGTGTGATTTCTTCAAACATAATTGAAACCTTTCTATATGATCCTCAAGTGGTTCATCTTCCTTTTGTGACATCCTAAAGGTTTCATCTCTTCTCATCTATTCCTTGGCAATAATCTAGATATTTTTACAAGAATTTTGATTTAATTTCTCCCAGTTGGGTATTACATTACTTCCTAACCCCATGAAGCATCACAAAGTAGCATCTTTCAATGTGGCTAGAAAGAGGTTTAATCTATGAGAATTTATGGTGTGATCATAATTTCTACACAAAACATCAAATTCAAACAAGAATGTGTCTGGGTATTTGGTAACCAATTCATAGAAAATTGGTAAGGTTAGGGGGTATATTCTTGAGAGTAGTGACTTGTTCTTGGTTTGTGATTGGAAACTCGAATGTAGCATGTTTTGCTAGATTTTCTACTATTCCCTCTACCATAGTGTGAAGATTCCTTATGAGAGTTCCCCCTAAGTTTGGAGTAGGTACTAGTGTGAGGGGTGTCTTTATATCATTGATTCCCTCAATTGGTTATTTACTTGCACAAATATTTTCTAATTATTCATGGGTTGGGAGAAATCTTCCCAAAGCATCTCTCTACCTCCACATATAATAGTATTTTGAGATTTAAATGGATTTTCCTGCACACTATTAGTGAATAATTCTTGGTTGATTTGTAATTTTCTATTGGTCCTAATGCTTGTAAATGAAAAATTCTTAATTTATGAAAGAAATGAACAAAAAAAATTAAATATAATTTAGAATTATGAACTTAGAACCATTCCCAAAAATAGTGCAAAAAATGTAGAGCTTCCCCTAATGTCTAATATTAGATAATCATACATACAACTAACAAACCTAAGGATACCTAAATTAAGCAGTTTGTTGTTTAAAAGGAGGATTCATTAAATTGTTAACTAGCGAATTGTGAAATTGAGATAATTTTGGCATTATATGTAATTAAGAATCCTAGACTTCCTAAATCAACTAAGTACAAAGATTGAACAAAAGCATACTCATCTAAAAGCTCCTTAATTGAAATTAACTCCTAATTAAAGAATAGGGTAAGAAAATGCTAATTATTATAAATGTTATGGGTACTTATCATTCATGGACTATAATTAGTGACTCTCTATGATGCAACATAACCTAATTTAACTAATTACTTTAATTGCATTGAATTTTTTTATAAATGAGAGACTTCAATTCAGAAATTCCAACATAACAATTAATATAATATAAACTAGAAAGTATGCTTTAGAGAATACAATTCATAATACAACTAACCATGTAAGCTAGTGTGAATGATGCAATACCTCAGGTGGCCCTTTCTTGAGCTACTACATTTAATAGTATTTTCTTTAAATGACTAGCTTAGGAAATCATGCAACAAAAATATTCTTCTTTATTGTAATCCAACATATACAGAACTCAAAACAAAATATAATCAGTATAATATTCAATCTAGTTTCATATAAAAATTTAGCTACAGTCTCTCACAAGAGTATCCCCATAAATAGGGTCTATGATAGTCCTATTATTCAAAAACTATAAAAAACCTATGAGAAATTGTCTGCTCTTCCAAGAAAATAGGAAGAGGACCGGGTCTTTAACTTAATAGAAATATAAAAGCACGTGGAAGTAGAAGTGTTATAATCCAATAAGGATTATACAAGAATCAAGAAGACCATTGTAATAGAAGAATTCTTAATAGGAAAATATTCATTATAAATATTATCTTGTTAGAACAAACTTCTTCCTCCATAGTTTATTGAAAAGGTAGAGTGACACATAGATATTCATGTGTGTTAGACATACAGTGTTGGTGTAATTGATTATTTAATTACACTTTATTAATTTTACTTAGCTAATAATTAGTTTACTTAATTAATAAGTAAGATTTATTTATTTGAGCTAATTTTAGTTCAAAATTAGGTTTTATCTTAGGGTCATGCATACATTGCTTTTATAAAGCAATTCATCTCTTTGTAATTTCTCGATTCCTGAATACAATTCATTTGCACATCTTCATGCAAATTGCTCTTGTTTTTTCTAATTTTCTCTTATGGAAGGTATTTTCTAGTTTAAATGTCTGATCTTGGTTTCTAACATGATATCAGAGCCTTGATTTGCAGCCCCTTCTCAGTTTTTGGAGAAATTCATTACAGAGCACGTTCGGGGTTCCTCGAGGGTTTCATGCCTTGAGCTTATTTCTGGATTCAGAGCACTAGAAAAAATCAAGATTGGCTTTTGTTTTGTTGATTTTCATGTATGTTTATCAGATTTTTGAGGGTTTGAAGCTATGATAGTTTTTTACCAGATCAGAGGGTTTTTCCATCATTTTTTGAGAAATTTTGACCTTGATCTCTCAAACGGTACATTCTAGTGCAAAACGGACCTCACGAGTGTGCTTTGAAGGCCCAAAAACCCCTATTTTCATATAAAATATGCTAGGTTATGCAGAAAATTGATTTTTTTGTCTTTTTGGGGATTTTCAAAAATGCTACCAAAAAATTCGTACAGTTGTACGGATCTATACGTACACCTCGATTTTTGTATCATATTTTTGGTGTCCAAAAAATTTTTGAGTTGCCTCAGTTTTTGTGCAATTTTGTCTCAATTTTTGTGCCCTCTTGATTTCTATGTTGCCTCGGTTTTCATGTCATGAAGGTACAACTGAATATTTTATTAATTTTATAATCTTTAAATTAAGAAAATACTTGGTTTAAAGCCAAAATGAGAATTTTTAGTAAAATGGTCGTATCTTGAGTATACGAAGTCCGTTTTTCGAAAAAAAGATACCATTGGAAAGCTGGTTCCGAGCCTAATCCACTGATGTAGGTATTTTTTTCTAGATTTTTCTCCAAATTTATTTTTCAGGCCTTTAAAATCAAATGAAATAGTTTTTGCTTCAGAGGGCATAAGTTTTTCCTCGATTATCAGTTTTTCGTGATTCAAGTGGCATTGGAAAGATGATTCAATCCTCTACATAGTTTTGAGGTCAATTTTAATCATGGAGGCATATGTGAACATTGATTTGTGCATGCACTCTTTCTTGTTTTCATGCATTAGGTTTGCATTTTCTCTTTGATTTATGCATGTTTTGCATGTTCTTCTTTTACAATCATGGGGTATTGTAATAAATGAACTTCTATAAATTTCCATCAGGGGGGCTTCTTGCATAATAATTTAATTAGAGTATAATTGCACTTTGATCTCATCTTTGTATTGATGACAGCTCGCATGAGTTGTATCTGGATTATTGTGTTTCTTTTGGCCACATCTTGCTCATAGCTTGACACAATTTGGTTTGCATCGGTTCACATCTCAGTTTGAGGTCCATTCATTTAATGGTTAATGTTCCAGAATCTTCATGGTACTTGCTCCTATGGATCAGTTTTAGTCATAGTTTGGCATCGACATCGAGATACACATAGCTTCTGGATTCTTTCATCATATCATTCCCTCTTATGGGGGGCATCATTTATTCATCTACTATTGCTTCATAGATTCTAGGGATGATCTAGTTTCTGAGTTTTTCAGTGTTCTTTGGCATAAGGTTTGCTGTTGTGTTATCATGATTCTGCCTAAGTCCTTCAGTGAGTCTCATATGGTTTCTTGTAAACAAAGGTAACTTCCCTTGCTTTCCAGATTTAGGATTCTAATGTTACTCCGCTATTTTTCTTCCAGTGCTTCTTTGCAGCAGGTCATCTCATTGAGCTAGACTTTTGTCCCACTGGAGTTTCTCCTCTTTCCCATTCATTGCATTTGTACATGGGTACCTAACATGGCCTTGTAGCTAGGACCCATCCTTGCATTATTTGCATGTTTTTTCATTCTCCCAAAGTTGCACTTAAAGGGGAGTGTTGATGTAATTGATTATTTAATTACACTTTATTAAGTTTACTTAGGTAATAATTAGTTTACTTAATTAATAAGTAAGCTTTATTTAGTTGAGCTCGTTTGAGTTCAAAATTAGGTTTTACCTTAGGGTTATGCATACATTTCTTTTATAAAGCAATTCATCTCTTTGTAATTTATCAATTCTTGAATACAAGTCATTTGCACATCTTCATGCAAATTGCTCTTGTTTTTCTCTTTTTCTCTTGTGGAAGGTATTTTCTAGTTTGCATGTCTAACCTTGTTTCTAACATACAGGACAACTAAGGGGGGGTGAATCAGTTGCTCATTAAAACCTTCAAACCCTTATTGAGTATTAGCATGAATGTACACAAATGAAACAACAAAACATCCACAAAATTTCACAATAGAACATCAAAATTTTATGTGGAAAACCCTATAAGGGAAAACCACGGTGAGGATTAACTCACCATATGAAAATTAAAATCGATTACAAAAGGCTCACTATCCAAAAAGAAAAGACTTACTACCAAGGGCTCACTACCTAGGAAGATCACTTATTCTAGATTACAAAGAAATAGTTACAAGGAGGTTCACTACCTTAGTGATGCAAAGCATCTACACAACACAACAAAATTTCAAGGATTCATCAAATCCAAACACAATTTGGAGAAGATCAAATTAAACAAGCAACTAAAATTGCTTCATTTCTTCATCAAATTCATATTGTTTCATTTGGAAACCTCAATGAAAAAATAAGCCAAACCACTTCAACAGTACCTCACAAAATTATCAAGCTTCAAAGCAACTTATTCATCAGAAAACATGACTGATCCAACCAACAAAAAGTGATCAGCAACTTTGAAACCAAGCAATCCATCCATTATTCACCAATACACTCACCCTTCAAGGAAAAAAACTATGCAATATTACTTCCAAGCCTTCATCAGACCAAGGAACATCATTAACAACCTTATTTGAACTAACCAAAGGCAGAAACTCCTTTAGGGAACTCTGTTCCAATTAGAGAATCCAACATTTACCAAATCATCATTGAAATAGCATAAATTCACAAGGTACCAAGCCTTAAATAACCAACCCATGATCCCAAGCAATAACCAAACCTTTGTACACCTGAAATGACACCATTTAGACCAAAATTACCCATTACAAGGTCTACCCATACAAATAAACTCAAACCTTCATGTTCACCAAAAGGGCTTCACCATACCAAGACCTTAACATAGCACAAAACTAGATTTCTACCCTCTCAGGCTTGGACAAGGCTCCAACTATGTTTTTCACCATTTAAGAATATTAATATAACCAAAAAAATCAACCATTAAGGTCTTCCATTTCATCTCATTACCCATTCTGCATTGACCACTTGCATTCCTAGTAACCTTCCCTCAAACTATTGTCAGAAGTAACTTTTATTAAAAACCTCTTTTTAGGACTGTAATCACCTTTTTGGACACCCATTAAATTATTTTAAAACATATCCAAAAACCAAAATATGTTACTTTCGAAAGTATTGATCAAACTAGGTCTAATAACATGCAAATTAGGCCTTTTAAGGCTCTGCTCCAAACAGGGTTTATTGAAATTATTATTTCCACAATCAATTTGTGTTAGCCACCACTTGGAAAAATTTTAATTAAACTCTCTCATTCTTATTAATCCTTAAAAATTACATTACCAAGCATAATTTGATAAACCCTAGGCTTTAACCACATGTTGCACTATGATTTCTAGATTGTTTTACACAAAACAGATTAAGGGCTTCAAAATTACATATGAGAGACTTTATGTTTCAGCCTGAATATTTGGAATATGGAATAGTATGTAACAAAAATCCTACTCACCAAAAATTAGACCATTCCACCATGTATTTTGGGAGAAACTTAATTTTCTTTCCCTCTGTTTACCCTAATCTGGGTTTTTGGCGGTTTTAAGAAAAATCACAATATCTCACTCAATTTTTCACCAATCTGCATGAAACCAAAATAAAATGGAATTTGATTGCATATATTATCACTTAAAAACACTTATTCATGCATATAATCCCATACAATTTTGTACAGTACCATAAAACAGAGAATTTATGAAGAAATATGCTTTAAAATAGTGCTTTTATTGATCTATTTCACTTCTCCAATCACCCACAAAGTTTCAAACGTAAAAAATGCCTTTTAAAGGAATTTCAAACTTTTCCTTTAAGTTTCCAACTAATTTCCAATGGTTTAGACCCATATGACCTTTCACCTTCCATTCATTTGCACTTTTACATTTCTTTACAATTTTGTATTGTGCAACTTTTGCAAATAATGACAACTTTTCAAAAATGAACCTAGGAGTTAAATATTCAACATCCTAAGGAATATTATACATATAAAATGACTTTGATGACCTTTGTACATTTTTTTACATTTGGAGATTCAAATTTTTATAATTTTTCCTTTTGAAGGCATTCATTGAACTGGGTGATCCTACACCACTTCAAGCAACTAGAGAAACCACCATAGTGTATCTTTACCATCTGCAGCCTTCTACTCACTGCCTCCAACAAATTTTGGCACACTAAACTATAGACACCTTTTTCTCACTGCTTTTAGTAGTCCTAGGCATTCTTTCTTGCACTCAGATCTCAACACATGATCACACATGCATCATTCTATGCCACACACAACTCCAAAAATATTACCTTGCATAGATACCTTTCGCAACCTTGAATAACCTTCTCTAGGTCAATTTTAATGAAATTTATGCACCTCAAACATGCAACCACCAAAAAGGGAAGCACAAAACACCTCTGTGGTAGAAAGAAATCGGGGAAAACTACATCAAGGGTTAACTAGGACTCAATCTACATTGACACACTACACCAAGATTTCAAAAACTACGAAGCTCATTCACAAATAGTGCTAACACACCAAGTTGGACAAACTGGAATTAACTCTATCAAGCAACCAAATTCACACTTCACCAAGACTAAAAACATCCTACAGACCATGTAGCAACATTACAAAACATCTTGGAATATTCTAACACCAATAGAATATTCAAAAACACTTGCACAAAATATGACACTAAGAATGCTATCGTCCTATGCAACTAGTCAAACTTCCATAAAGATAAAACTCATGAACTAAGCTTGCGGAATAGCTGAGTACTAAACAAACCAAGGGAAGATCAATACAACAAATATTAGCCCATTCCCAAATCTACAAGACATGAAACTTCAATGTAGAGAAACGTGGAGCAATTCCATTTCTCCTAGATATCCCTCTTCATAAGCTAGAGATAGTATAACACACTATCAAACATCTCTTTTACTGTTGCACAATCCAGAACCTAAAACTCTAGATATAACACCTATGAAAATAGAAGTTATCAAGATCACAAACAATTAAAATAAGCAAAGAAATCAAATAAATGATCTATATTCCAATGAGATTATCTACAATTCCTAATTAAGACTCCATTAAATCATGAATGAACAATGTAATCCAAGTAGAAATCCTAACTAGATGTAAACCTTAATTCCATTGGGGGATTAGTGTTGGATTGATGTGGAATTCTCAACCTTTTCCTAATCCATGATGTTGCAAAGATTCAATTGATTGATAGCTTTCAAAGTGAAGGTAATTAATTCACAAATGGTGGTTTGATCTCAAAGGGTGAGTATGAAAATAGCTATAGTCTATTTTCTTGAATGCTTTTGAATGAGATTATCATAGAAATGAGGACTATTTATAGGCTTTTTGGATGAATCAATAGTTGACATCAAATTAGTTGATCAATGGATACAATTCCATGAGAGGGAATGACATGGATCAAATATCACATCAAAGAATGAGATTTAATTGTGAAATGGATCAATGATATTAATCAAGCACTTAAATTGTTTCATATAATTGCAATCCCATGATTTTAAAAAGATGGAGAAGATATTTCTATGTGGAGGGAAATTTTTGAGTTCAAATTGGAGGAATATTCTATGAGAATATTCTTTAAATGATTGGAGGAATTAAAATATATTAGTCAATTAAATAATTAAGAAATTATTTAATTATGCAAGTGGTGAGAATTTAGGAATTAATTAAACAATTAGAATCATTTAATCAAAGTGGAATTTCATGACATTTGATTAAATAATTTAGATTATTTAATTATACGAGAGGAGTTAGGAAATTTAATTAAATAATTTGAATTATTTAATTAATAGGATGAAAATTAGCATAAAAGGGATGAATTAATCGAATAATAGTAATTATTTGATTAATAGAGGAAAATGGTGAATTTAATTAAATAATTGACATTATTCAATTAAATAGGTGAAAATAAGTGAATCAAGGTAGGAATGGTATTAGTAATTAAAATTAGGTGTGTGATATTGAAAAACTAATGTTTCTTAGGCTGATAATGTTGGTCAAATCAAAAATTAAAAATTTCCTAATTTATCTGGATGCCCCATTGTGCCCCAATGGAAACAGATGCCCCATTATGCCCCAATGAAAAAATGAATGTTGGTTTGTTTCCCCCTTGAGAGATCGAGAAAAAGAAAATTGATATTTTGGTCAAGCTCATGACAAATATGTAAGATTGGTTCAGCTACGAAGAGGATGAAGAAAAAGCCTTAGGACACTGATAGAATGACCATGATAGGCTGCAAAGTGAGAAAAAAGAGATTTGGGGCTGAAACCGTAGGTCTAGTAATGCATCTAGGATGAAAACCCTAGGTTTTCCATGTATATATAAAAGGTTAGGTCACTTCCATGCACATTTGAACACATTGGTTTGAGCAATTTGAGAGAAAATAGAGTGATTTTGTGAGAGACCCTACAAAGCACCTAACAGAATGGTTGACTATGTGCTTCCCACAAATCACGCAGATCAAGATCGAGAGTTCCAATGGCCAACCAACATAAGACCACCAGTATGTACCCCAAAAAAAACTATTTGCACACTTTTTGATGGAACAAAATGTAGGGTAGAATAGGACAAACAAAGGCATTGCTAATTCAATGATGCTTTTGTCATGGTCAATGACGTATTCACTGAGTTCAGTGATGCCTTTATGCTAGGGCGTCACTCCAAAGCATATGTATTGGGATTTAGTACAGTCTAATTCTTTTTCAGACACACCCACGCATTTGTAGATGAAATTTCAATGCAATTACATGATTTTAGACTCAGGATTTTGTTGAAATAACACCTTTTCCTTACCACCGTGCTCCTACATTGAGCAATGATTTTTTCTAATAGTGACTTATATGTTGACATGATAGAGCACCACATTTTCCCTAAAGGATTTGTTTTACATTTTAGGGTTCTCGACTTATATTTTTTCTCAAGTTTTAATGAATTGATCTTGTGCATGTTATACGCGTAGGAGGGCTACATTTTAGGGTTCCTAAGATTTTTTTCTCAAATGTCAGGAAAAGGTGTGTTGTACACCTTGCATAATGAATTTAATGTAATTATTCTTGGGGCCAATTTATGTTGTAAGTAACATTGGGACATAAGTTAAAGTTATAAAAATATAATTATTTAATATTGGGGAAAATAATTAAATAAAGTACCCAATATTAAATGTGGGGGCATGGTGGTTTTAGTCACATGGTTTTATGTAATACCACTTGGTGGTTTTGTGGGAGCTTGTTTCTATAAAATAAACCACAAGGGTAGTTGTTTTAGGTTGGTCAATTGGTAGGTTAGCCCTGGTTATCATTTTTGGAGGTTTGAAGCATGGCATGGGATGTGTGGTTGCATGCTTGTTCACATGGATTGCATGGAGAGGGATTGTTGCTTCAATGGTGTTCATGGAGACTCTGAAGATGTATTGTAATCTTTATTGTTGAATAATACATGAGAGATGGATTCTTTTACAGGCTGGGTTTTTCCCTCTTGATGGTTTTCCCAGGGTATATCTTATGTCATACTTTCATGGGTATGTTGTTTATTCTCTTTCATGTGGATTCTGAATACTTTGTTGCATAGATTTCTCTTTTGGGTTATGTGGAAATTATTTTTAAATGGCTCTAAGTTTCCAACATTTGGTATCAAAGCCATGGTTGTGGTTGTATAACCCTTGGTTGAGAAAAATATTATTTGAGTTTGAATCTATGCATTGCATGAAAGAATGAAAGGCATGGCAAGATATGAGGGTTTTGGGTTTGTTATTTTGATGGGTTGTTTATAGATTTAGAGTGTAAGAAATTTTGGGTGAAATTGGTTTCTTGGTTTTGCATTCAAACGGGGGTTTTGTGGGGGAAATTTTATAGAAGACCTCCTATATCAAAATGGACCTCATAATTGGATCTCGGTTGTCTGAGAGATGAATTTTGATATAAAATTTGTTATTTTTTTATGATTGTGAAAAATTGCAAAAAAAAATTGCCCATACCCCTGTTCATCCATACAGATGTCAACAGTACATTCGTCAAAATAAAATATATTAAAAAGTAAATTACTCCGTCGGCTTCAAAATTTTGTCCCTACAAAAAAATAAAAATAATTGTGAAAGAGGGCTGAAAAAGGTTTTGATTGAAAAAATTAAAAAAATATATTATGGGGGGGAGGGGCTCGACCCCCACACCCCTGTCGTACCCTGCTTCACAACATGGTAGCACTACAAGTGGCAAGTACTACCACCAACAGGTATGGACCGGTAGTACTCTGCCACAGGCAGCTGCCATGTACCGTCGACAGCAGTACTAAGTACCGTCGGAAACCTTTTTAAAAAAGGTTTGAATTGTTTTCTATTTAAATTTTTTATCATTAATTTTAAAACTCCGCCCATATTTATTAAAAAGTTCCAATGCATTTTATGCAAAATGAAATTTAAAAAAAAATAATAAGTGCTTCGGGTCCGCCACTAGGGGAGCGGCGTCGCTCGGGTGGGGTCACCATCCAGCCACCAAGGGTGGCTAAATTTTTTTTGTCTCAGGTGCAAACTGCTATTTCACTTCGGAGGGGCATAAATTTTGCTTAGGGTGTCCTTCTTTCTCTTCTTGGACTCGTTGGAAAGCTGACTCAATGCTCTACATTGTGATGCTAGTGATTTTCTTGAGATTTTACAGTTTGGACAGTGTTTTGCTTACTGAAAGTCAAATATTTGTTTTGAGCTTCAAGAGGGAATATATTGAGCATACAAAGTCATATTTTGGGCTTTGAATAGTTGACAAAAATCTTGTTCAAAGCACTACATAGTGGATCAGGTTTGGAGTTATTTTGACATGGTTTATTTGATGTTTTCCTTATTTGAGTTGTTTATGGGCTACTTTGACTATGGTAATACTATGAGTTTATGGATGATCGGATCTTGGAGATTTGATGTTGAATTCATTGTATACTTAGTTTTGCATCTCATATTATTCTCTTTTTGACATGGTTATCAGTATTCAGTTGGATTTTTATGTTGCATTTGTTGTATCTACAAGTTGTGCAATGTTGTA
Source organism: Sequoiadendron giganteum (assembly GCA_007115665.2). Lineage (NCBI taxonomy): Eukaryota > Viridiplantae > Streptophyta > Pinopsida > Cupressales > Cupressaceae > Sequoiadendron > Sequoiadendron giganteum. The sequence goes on along the minus strand of CM021101.1, from coordinate 425,678,685 downwards.
GGCGGTCTATACTTACATGTTGCATTTATGACTTGGACATGGGTTGTCTATGCCCATAGATATTTCAGTATTGATGCATATTCAATTTGGTGGCTTGGTTTAGTCACTTGGCTTGATGGGTTTTATGTCATGTTGAGTTGTTGATATGGTATTACCAGGTATAGTCATGATGTGAGACCTATGTAGTTGACTATGATATGCAGATATATGGACACAGTTGGTTTGAGTATTTGATATATTTGGTGGTGATCATGGTGTCATGGATGTTTCTTGTGCTTTAGAGACTTTGGAATGTCATGATGGTTTATGCAAGTGCATTGTTGGTGGTGTTGGATTGGATCCTGATTCAGGTTGTTGCCGTGTATCTTCTTGGTATGAGGATCATGGTTTTACTTTTCCTTTTGGGAGCTCTTTTTATATTTGAGTTCTTTGATTGTGTGAGGGCCTTTGGTTGATCTTCATGAGGAGATTTTTATCATAATTTCATGGATAGCTTGATTACACTTTTCATTGGGATCTCTTGATAGTGATGGATTGGCGGTGTTGGATATGTTTATGATGGTTTGGTGGTTGTAGGTATCTTCTTGGCTTGGAGATTTTGGTTCTACTTGTTATGTTACTGATAGTTTAGTTGTGTTTGTAGACCTAGATGATCTTCATGGAGAGGATGTTAATCATGATTCCATGTGTACCTCGTACCATGGTTCAGTGGGAGTTGTTGGCAGTGATGTGGATGCATCATTGGTATGGTTATCTTCATGTGATTGGGGATATGTTTTCTTGGTTTAGAGTGGTTGCTATTATGTCATAGTTTACTCTTGATGCATGCTTAGAGTTTTGGCATGGTACATGTTCTCTTGAGACTAGGATGTATATATGTATGTTATGGTGCATGTGATCTCCTAGGAGGAGATGGTTAGATCATGATTTCATGGTTATGTTCTTGATTCAACTATTTGGAGCTTTGACATTGGTCATAGTAGTTCTCTTTGGTATTGGGTACATTGATCATTTGCTTGACTACTTCATAATGGTGTTATGTTTCTTTTGGAGTTTGGCATGGATTGGTTGGTTATAGGTACTCATGGATACTTGGAGACATAGGTGAGGCTTGAGTTCTCTTATGGTTAGAGACATGTGTTGAGATGGTTACTCTTGTTGAGATTTCAATAGGAAGTCTGAGGATCCTAAACCTTGGTTGGACGTGAGTTCAACATGGACCTATGAGGAGAGTATTCTTGGATGATTCATGATGACTTGGATGTCTTGGAGGAGCATTCTCATCCCCCACTCTTGTTCTACTCCATGGTTTCACTTGAGAGGTATTGCCCATTGATTCTTCTAGGTGCTTTATGCTTATGCTTTATCTTATGATGCATATGGATCTTGAGCTATGGATATATGGTTTTGGATGGTTCATTTGAGGATTCTTGTCATTTTTATCTCCTTATGCATTATGATTACATTCAGTGATGTTGATTTTAGGAGATGTAGTGGGCTTATTTCCTTCATTGGGAATGGATTTAGTTTGATCTTCTTTGGCTTGAGAGGCTTACATCCATGTTGATTACATGACACATTTTTTCTTGGTGATTGAATGGTTGGGTGTTGTGGAGGATATCATTCTTGACACGGTTGGCATTTAAAGGTGTATGTAAGAGGATTTTCTATAGGTATATGATGTACAGAGTTTCTCTCTTTGGACTTGGTTATCTTCCTAGATGTTGGTTTCACATTACATTGGTTTGAGGTTATTTTTGAGCTATTGTGATCACTAGCTAGTGGTCATGTTATTTCACTTATGTTATTGGGTGATTACATGGAGGTTCCTTTATCTTTTTCCTTTGTTGGGTGTGGAGAACTTGGGAGAGCTATAGAGACTTGTGGTGAGATTCATTCTTACAGGTTATTGATTTACAAGTTTTCATATCATTGTGGATGATTCCTTGGTTCTACATGATGTTGTTTACAATTTCTATATGATGCTATTGGTAGAATTGGTATGCCTTGATATTTTTTATATTTGCATTACCCATGTAGTGGGAGATCTTGGATGTGTATTTCATTCTTTGACAAGTTTTGTACATGGAGTTTATGATTGCAGTTTATGGGTTTGTATGTTTATGGCATGAGTTTACTATGGTTAGTATACCTTGGAGGTATAGATAGTTATATGTCTTGGCACTTGTTTTAGGTTCTATTTCAGCTATGGGTTTGTGTATCTTGATAGCTATTGGTGCATATTGATACCTTTGGATTGAGTGTATGTTTTTGGGATATTGGTTGAGGCAAGACTTATGCTTCATTGTGATAGATTGTGTGGCTTCTCTTTGCATGGATTCTTATCTTTGTGCATTGGCATGATGGAGGATGAGAGCATTCATGCTTGGGATGGTGGTCATTTTGATTCTTGTTGTAGGTATCTTGATAGAGCACATGGAGCACTTTGATTCCTTGATGGTATATGTGGCTATATGGATTATTCATTTTGATTCATGTTTTAAGGTTACTTGTTCCCCTTATGCAATGTATACAATGAGTGGGAGAATGTTAGGAAAAGGTTTGTTGTACACCTTGCATAATGTATTTAATGTAATTATTCTTGGGGCCACTTTATGTTGTATGTAACATTGGGACATAAGTTAAAGTTCTAAAAATGTAATTATTTAATACTGGAGAAAATAATTAAATAAAGTACCCAATATTAAATGTGGGGACATGGTTTTGTAATCTCATGGTTTTAGTCACATGGTTTTGTGTAATACCACTTGGTGGTTTTGTGGGAGCTTGTTTCTATAAAAGCAACCACAAGGGTAGTTGTTTTAGGTTGGTTAGTTGGCATGTTAGCTCTGGTTAGCATTTGTGGAGGTTTGAAGCATGGCATGGGATGTTTGGTTACATGCTTGTTCGCATGGATTGCATGGAGAGGGATTGTAATTGCTTCAATGGTCTTCATGGAGACTCTGAAGATGTATTATAATCTTTATTGTTGAATAATACATGAGATATGGATGCTTTTGGAGGTTAGGTTTTTCTCTCTTGAGGGTTTTCCTAGGGTATATCTTGTGTCAAATTTTCATGGATATGTTTCTTATTCTCTTGCATGTGGATTTTGAATACTTTGTTCCGTAGATTTCTCTTTTGGGTTATGTGGAAATTGTCTTTAAATGGCTGCAAGTTTGCAACACTTGACTTAGATTTTTTTCTCAATTTTTAATGAATTGACATTGTGTGTGTTATACATCCAAGAGGGATACATTTTAGGGTTCCTGACTTAGATTTTTTTCTCAAATTTTAGTGAATTGACATTGTGCATGTTATGTGTGAAGAAAGGAAAGTGTCTAAGCAATGTCATATGAATTTCATCATGTTGAGAAAAATATAATGGGTTGCCCCCATTAAATGCTAAAAAAATAAAATTGCCTCATCATAGGATTTGTTGGTGCTTGTGGATTTGGTATTGGTCTTCTTAGGAAAAAATTGTAGGCCTATGATGTGGAGGTGTAGAATGTGTCCTTATTAGTGGGCTAAGACTCTTTCTTGTTTCTCTCCCTTCTCTTCTTGGTGGTAACAGCTACGAATACATAAAAGGAATTGAACTTCATCTTGTTCGCACTCTTATCATGTGTTTTTTTCACTATATCTACTTCAAAATAAGAGTGTAGAGTCGCTAGGTATTTTTTGGTCACCTTAAAAGGCTGGAAACAATAATGCATATACCAAAACAATAGTGAAAATTGAGTAATTCTTTGAGTGAAACAAGTTTCAGAGTCCCACTAGGTAATGCTAAAAATTATGTCATGAGGATTGCACCCTAGCTAAGTGTAAAAATTAGCTATCAATGAAACATGAGACAATCTTCAAGTTTTGGGTTTCTTATGGTGAAGATGAACCTTTAGAGAGGGTTGGTTCCCTTGATGAGCCTCCTATAACTACTACTTTGACCAAGAAAAGGGATAAAAGATAACTATAAATGAAAAAAATTATCCTAGGAGGTGATGCACCAAACTTTAAAAGACATTTATATATTGTTTCAACTTGTAATTTATCTCAAAAAATTAGTTTTACTCTATGTAAAACATAATTTCAAAATCTCACATAATAGAGTTTCATAGGAAGATTATGTTTTCACATTTTTTGAAGGAAAACTGAATGTTTTCACAATTAAAAGTCTTTATTGTTGCAAGAATGGAAAGATGAATGAAAGTGTTTTCATTGATGTCAACTGGTCAACTGGTTATCTACTAGTTTCTATTGACTATATATGATGAGGATATTGAGAAAATTGTATTAAAGGAAGGTCGTAGGTATTCAGTTGTTGAGGATGTTGGTCTGGTACTTGTGAACTATGTTTTTCTATGTTCTGGCTGAGGTCTGGGAGAATTATTGTTGGTCTATATTTCTCTTTGTGGTTCTAGAGTTGTGTTTCCCTGGTTCTATTTAAGATGGTTTCGACATTTGGAAGTATCAAGCTTAATTGATCTATGTGTTTTACACTAGTTTGGTCAACCGTTTGTCAAGAACTATCTTTGAAGTTCATGAAGCATGTTGGATCTATTATGGGTCTCAATGAAGCATGTGTTTGGGTTTCCCTAATTCTAATTCCATCCTAGGATGTTTGGCACCTACCTAATTTGAATTTGAAGTTGCATGGTTGACTTTGTATCTTTTCAATGTTGGAGTTGGTATAAATACAAAATGTGCTAGCAATGAAAAGTGTACATAATAAAAGAAGGAAGATAAATAAAAGAGAAAACATGAATTAGATGTTATTCTAAAAGTGTGTGAGTTATGTGTGTGGTTGATCAGTGTGAAGCTTAACGTTGAGTTTTCAGATGTAGTGAGTAGAAGGAAAACTCTATCATTCATGCAAGTTTATTACTGATTGTGGTCGAATCCTTGTTGATGGTGTTTTTTGCACAACAACAACTCAGATAGAATATGATATCCTATCTCTCTTGAAAGGTAAATCTCTATGGGAAAAGAGATAACTCCAAGGTCTCTAATGCCAGGTCTTGACAATGCAGTGAAACAACTCGGAGATAATGTGAAAATGTTGGTAATCATAAAGGGACCTTAGTACGAGCAAATGCTGGACTTTGAACTTATCAGATCTAAGTAGTGAATTGATACTTGAAATCCTCAATTGAACTTAGATAATAAAATAAATAACAAAAGACAAAGGTTTTGAAGATAATTCTAAGACTAATTCTAACCCTAAGACTGATGATGCCAAAGACAATATGCTCAAAATGGACCGATCTCTCATAAACTACTTTCTGTTTGACCCAGATAAATTTAAATTCTCACAAGAATAGTGCAATCTTCTGAGGTATTTAAATATTTTCAAATTATAAACATTCGTTCAAGACAATCCTATTGCAACTGAAATGAATAAACATTTATAATTGAACTAAGCACAATTTTAAGTCTAGGCTAACTTTGCAAAGCAACTAACAGTTAGCTAACTGAAAAAAGTATGGACTAGAGATCATTGCAAACATTCCAAACATGAAACCCTAAGCCTTACCAAACTAACTAATAAAGAACTTAAGCAATTTTAAAGATAGAACAACAAGAACCATGCTAAATAAACTTAACACAAGAGAGATATCAAATCATAATATTCTTTCTTATATTAGATCACCCAAAAATGGCAATAATTTGAGCCTTCTGTTACAATATTTGCTTGAAAATAAACCCTAATTTGCTCAATTCTATATTCTAGGCCTATTCTTGTATTACTTTTCTCTCTAATTATTTTCCTATATCCCAAAATGAGGCGACATGCCCATTTTATAGAGAATTCCGTAATATAGGTCGGCTCAATTAAGAGTTTACAATAAAAATTCCAAACAACAAGTCGGCCTGGGGTCACAAAAAGTCGGGCCAATGCATGTAGATAATGGGAAGCACAAACTTTGATGTAGCTCTGTATAACTACTTTCCATCCTTTTCCTTAGCTCGATCCTCTTCAACATGCATGGCCAGCAATACTCTATCTAATTCAGCAATAGGTGGCACAGGAAAAACCCTAACTCTTCTCTCAAGAGACTTTATCTCATCCCTTGCCTGCCTAACTGTGCCATCCCAATCAGCCCTATTAGTTAAATATTTGTCAATAACTACAATAAGTTGGAGCATCATCTAGTTGATGCTTAGTGATTGGACCATCACTGACTGGAGAATAGACATCTCTCCACCATTTCCTAAGTTGTTCCAAATTAAAATGCTTTGGAGTGAACTTCTTCCTCCCTGTCATAATTTCAAAGAATGAGACACACTTATCATGAATTTCAGTCAAAGTGTCCTTAATCTACCTTCCTTGTTTTTGAATCTTCTTCAAGGCCCTTTGCCTCATCTACAAGATCTTGAACCATTCCCAAGGCTCAAAAACCCTTGGAAAAGGAAGAATCCCACTCTTTACCAGTTTATCCTCAATAAACTCCATGATTGTTTTTACTTTTTGCAACAGGAGATCAATGTCTTCCTTGTCCTGAGCTAGCACAGTCTTCAACCAGTCTACTGACCTCATGGCATCCCCTGTAGTCAAAAATATATCTTTGATGGCACCATCTCCCTTGGTCTAGACTCCTTGCAACCAACAACTATGGCATGTGTAGTGCCTTTCATTCTTTCCAGTTCGAAGATTGTCTCCTAGGGTAAGAAACTTGCAGTAGAGGAAGAGGATCCAATAGACTGCAAGGGTTTCATCAACTCCTTCAAGTACTTCTTCAATTTCTCATTCTCTCTTTCCAACTCATGCCTGGTTTGTACCGCCTTCTTCAATCTTCCCACAATTACAGCGCTCGATCCTTCATACTCCTCAATGTCTTGTTCCATAGAAGCATGCTCTAATTATATGGTCTGCACATGATAATCTATTGCAATCACATTATATCTAACTTTGTATGGAGAAGGGGTAGCAATGTGAGCCACTATGTTTCTTGACCCATCCCTCTCAATCCTAGACACAACCCTAGCTTTCCTCTTGGTTTTCCCCTTTTCAATATTGGCCATTAAGTCATCCCAATTGGGAGGAGCATCTTCTACTATCACCAATTTACTCTTTAACTCACTATCTAGCCAACCTGGAATAATGGACTCAATTTGCAATGTATCTTGCTTATCCTACTCCTGTTGGACACCTGGTGCATCCTGCTCAACACTTGGCATACTAGGGATCTCCTTGATTGGATAGTTCTTGTTTAAAGACTACTCATCCACAATAACCTGCATTCGTGAAGGGATCTTACCCGGTATGTCCTCTTGTCGAGGGGATTTTCTCAATTTCTCTTTTGTAGCTGAATCTGCATATGTTACCAAAGGAGACTATATCACCTTATCAATTTCCACCTCTACACTATAGAGGTCTCCCTCCTGGAACTTCTTTTCACCCAAGTCTTTAGGATCTTCATCCTTCCTTGGTTCTTCTTGTACACTTTCAGCATCTTGAGCAGGGGGAATGCTTTCCTATTCAATGATAGGAGCAATCACAGGAACATCCTCCTTAGTTGTAGCATCCTTTGGGGAAGGAGTCCTTGACCTTCTCATATATACCTGTGTCCTTTCCCCTGAAATTTCTACATCTACCATAGGTGGCCTAACTTGCTTATCAATCTTAGGAGCCTCCTCCTATTTTTGTGATAGCCTCACAAGTTTTCTTCTCTTTGTCAAGGGAGTAGTAACATCCACCTCTTCCTTTTCATCTTTATCCTTTTCAACTTCTTTCCTTGAAACATACATCCTCTTTTTGGCAATAGGTTTTCTTTGTTTACCTGTTTCTGCTACCTTCTCAATTTGAACATCCCTAACTTTAATCTTGAAGGGAGAATCTACTTTTTTCTTACCCTTAGGATCTTGCTCATGTGATTCCTCAGAAGTAGAATGAGACTCCAAGTCTCCCATCAAATCGTAGGTGCACTAAACACCTTCACTTTCTATATATAATATCTTATGCTTCAGCCACATTTTGGTGTACTTGATCATAGGGGTCATAATTTGTCCCAGTTCCTTTTTCTCCTCTTCCAACCAATCAATTTATCCAATTGGTTTGTCTTTCATAGCCTCGAAGATATGACCTTGAATCAGATTTCCATCCTCCTCCACCTGGGCACGGATGGACTTTATGTTGTACAATCTTGCCAAGTCTACTAGTAGCCTGGAGAATTTCTTCTTCCTCACATCAAATTCATCGCCGAGGTTAGCCCAATAATCTTCAATATTGTCCTTGTGGTTGTACTCCCTACTGGCCTTTTTTTGTGCCTCCCTAATAATATCAAACCTTGCTCTCTTAGAGTGAAAAGAGAGGCCAAAAGTACTCATTTCCTCCTCAGAAGCATGAGTTGACTGGATGGAAGGACATACCTCACTTGTTCCTATCCTCAAGGGAAATAAATCCCAAACCCTATTTTATGCTTATCCCCTTTTAAAATTATGTCAAAGTCACAAATCTACCTAGTGACATCCAGCAGTATGATGTGACCGGTTGGGTACCTTGGGAGTCTGTAGGGAGCCCTTTGACAACCATCAATCCTAATGTAGGAGAAGGTGGGGAACTAAATGATTTATGCCCCATACCTCTTTATCAATTCCTTGTCCCTGTCAGAAATTCTCACATGCTCTACACCCTGTAGCAACATGGTAATATACATTGTAAAAGCATCATTTTCTCTTCTATAGCTTCCTCCTGCCAAGTGCAACTATGGATACACCTCATATATTGCATCCTATCCAAATGTACCCCTATTACTTAACCCCTTATATGGGTGAAATCTTTCCAATGCATACACCAGGTAGGAGGTCATGGTGAAAGTCTTGGTTTGCAAGACATTACACATCATCTCATTGATTACTGCACTTATGGCACCTACTTAGTGATAATCTATACCTTGCTCCACCCGAGCAATGACATTGAACATCCAGCTCTCAAACACCCCTGCACTCTTCATCCCCACCAACTGGCTGGGGAGAGTGATGACATTGTAGTATTCCTTTTTGAACTTGAGCCTGAAAAGCTGCTTTGGCAATTTGGAGAAATGAGACTTGGAATTCTCCAACCAAGAATTGATCACCTGGTGGGACTTAACTACATTTTCCTCATAGTATTTTTTTGTTGTGTCCATATCAAAGGCCACCACATGTGACCTATCAGGTATATCAAATATCCTAGAAATGGACACAGGATCAAAGCTTTCCACAAACCTTCCTTGGGGACCAATAATCCTTTGTGTTCCTTTGTCATAATTTTTGGCACACTCAAGCACCAACTCATCGCACTACACAGTGGAGGGGAAACCTGCTACATGTGCCAATCCATATTCTAGAGTTCTTCTAGCTAGCAAAGGGAGGTTCAGTGCCACCATCTCAGCCTTGAACTCCTCATAATCCCACATACCCACATTGGTATTAGTGATCCCTGACCAGACAGAAGTCAATTTGCTCTCAAGAATCCTACTCTTTATATCCATTTTCACCTTTTCTGCATCAGAGATAGCAAAACTCTTAGCACTTGGATCTGTTGCCTTTCCCTTACCATGCCCAGCAACATCATGTTGTGATCCTACCTACAAACAAGTAAAACAACCACAATGAGATCCAAGAGAAACAACAAGTGCAAGAAATCCATATCTCAACATTCAGGGTTTAGCATCCTCCGTGGAATTCAGACTAGAGAGGAATTATGGGGAACTCCGGACCAGGAGGAATTTAGCGGGACAAACATACAAACCCCACAATATCAATCAATCAATTAGCATAAACAATAAATAACTTTAAAAAACTTAGCATAAGCTCATTTGATCATCTAAATACATCATCAATAAGTAAATTCCTCATGTAACAATCAAATTCTTCATTTCCATAAAACTTCGAAAGAATCCGCCAGAGACGGAAATCCCCAAAAATAGCAATGGTTTCAATCAATCCGGGAAAATGAAGAAGGCACGAAACATCCGAAAAAATCCCAACGGGATGGATTTCAGCGGAAGTAAGTCAAGCTCACCGTGAAAGCGAGGATTTGGCAAAATAGCCAGGTGATGGACACCAGGAAAATTCGAAGGAAGCGGCATTCTGTGAGACAAGAAAAAGTCTGGTTTAATAGAAAAATACGAAGAATAAAGGAAAGACAAGGAGACCCGAGAAAATCTAGTAAGGGTGGAATTCCGCGAAGGCAACAAAAACCCGAACATCTATGCTTTCCTTGTGTTCACCCAAATAGACCAAAATGATCATGGACCATGAGCCTGCAACCCAGAAATGATCCAACCGACATCCCAAATGGACCAACCATGAATTTAAAACCCTTCTCCTAGCAATTTGAAAGGGAATTGGCTATGCCCTAGGTCAAGAACCTTGAGAACTTCTACCATGAAAGCATAAAGAAACTCAAACACAACTTGCTTGCAAAAAGGATAGGAATTTTGTGGCAAAGCCAAGCAGGCCTTGAAAAAATCAAAAAAAGACCATCAAAGCAAATATTCAGTGATCAACTGGATGGACTAGAAAAACAATGGAAACCCCAAATGCCCAGACATGGTGTGCACACACTAGCACAAGATATGAAGCGACGAATAACATGAAAGCGTAGAGAAAAACAACAAAACCAGAAGAGGAAGAGGGCATATCCACATACCATGAGAGTAGAAGAAACTGAAACCTAGGATTCCCGTAAACAACCTCCAAGCATGAGCAGAAAACAAGAAATGCCCCAGAAATCCAAATGTAGGACTCAAAATCTCCTCAAATGCAAAATCTAGTGACACTCCTCAAGCTCTAGCACTCCAAGCTCAAATGAGAAGCAATTAATCGAAATAAAATGACAAATCACTTCACAAAATTCAATATATCATTTCTCCCAAAAGGTTGCACAATCGCCATTAATGCAACTGACAAGACGGCCAAGAACAAAACCCAGAAATCCAACAAAGCCACAGACTTCAGAAAAATAAGAACACGATAGATTTCCCCGGACTCGAGCAGAAAGGCAGCCAATTCCAAATGCCAAAGGGAAATCGGGAAAGTTCGGATAGGGTGGATTTTCCCGAACTCAGCAAAAAACTCTAACCACACCCAGAACTTAAGGTTGACAATATAAATCATAAATGGGTTATTCCAACCAGCAGGATGAACATCAAAGCACATGACCAAGCAAGAAAATTTCCAAAATAGAAAGGCCAAGACACCAGAAAATGAAGAAAACGAGGGTCCCAACTTTCAGTGGGGTGTGTGTGCAAAAACTGCACAACAAATGGCGACTCCATTAGGGAAATGCTCCCAAGCATTTCAAGAACAAACTAAAATCACGAACCCAGAATCTTTGGTTTCAATCCCTTTTATTGAGGCACCTATGGACAAAGTTTTAGAAGCCACAAAGAAGAAGACCTTTTCCTATACCAAGGTCCAAGTGTGTGTATTTTACATTTATTTCCTATTCCTTAGATGCAATGGGAACCAGAGCAAATCTGATCAGGCTACATAAAAGTTCTAACTTCAAAAGCAACTTGGATAGACCCTCGCTACAAGCCAGACATCCATAGCCCTAGCAAGGTTATCACTATGACCCTCCCAAGCATAACTCTACTGCCAGCCAGGCGTCTAGAGCCCCGATAGAGATACTAGGATACCCCTGATAAGGTGAAATTTACTTTGATTTTCAATATTTCCCTTTTCTCTCTTCTTCTTTTATTAAACATTTAATAGAGCCTTTCTTTCACCTCATAAGTAACAAAATTCACACTCAGGGATGAGGAACATAGTGGCACTGAAGCAGAATATAAGATTTTTCACCAAGTCAAATTACCCAAGAACCCTATGCAACTCTAGAATTTTACTTTAGTGTGAAGGTGTGAGACCCAAATATATTCCAAATTTTATCTAAACAAGTGATTCTTATTCTAAGTACAAGGGGCATCAGATAAAATAATTCCACCACTTGACTCTGAAAAAGTTTGTTAGAGTTTATAAAAGAAATTTCCAGAACAATCCCAAGCAAATAGCTTGTTATATAGATGCAACAGCCCCAAGAAAGCAAGAAACCAAAAGCCAAAATAAAAAGAAAGCAAAACGAACCAAAGCAAACCTACACTAGCCAAAGCAAACAAGCAAAGCAAAAAAAAACAAGGCAGAAAGCAAATGTACACTAGCTATGTATAGGATGAGCTGCAAACAACTCAAGATTGAAAATAGTGCTTCAGATACTACCCATTGACAGGCATTGAAATATCCTCACTAGTGAGGGTTTTCAAGTGGAAAGCATTATCTCCCAGAATTTCCAAAATATCGTAAGGACCAAGCCAGAGTTTATCAAATTTACCATGCTCTCCCTTATGATCATGGGCTTTATCCTAGTAGAGAACTAAGTCATAAATTCTAAAGGCTTTCACCTTAGCTCTCCTATCAAACCATATTTTCACTACACCCTGATGTTTAGCAAATTTTTCTAAGGCTTCATCTCTTTTCTCTTCAAGGTGTAACAACTTGGCCAAACGGGCTTCACGTTTATCTTCCTCATTGTAATGTGTGTTAATAAACTGTAGGGTAGGGATCTTCAATTGGATAGGGAACACAGGCTCCAAACCATATACCAAGTGATAGGGAGAGGTTCCTATGGATGCCTTTTGTCTAGTATGGTCTTCCTAGAGAGAAAATCAAAGTTGGGTGTGCCAATCCTTAGGATTTTGTTCTAGCAACTTAGGGATAACTGTCAATAGGTTCTTATTGGAAGACTTAGCTAAACCATTACCCTGAGAGTAGTAATTGGATGAAAATTAATAACAATCCCATGACCAAATGCCCAATTAGAAAATTTCAATGATGCAAATGCAGGGCCATTATCACAAACTAAAGATAGTGGACAACCAAAACGATTAATAATACCTGACTCAAGAAAATTGATTACCATATCTGAAGTACATTGTTTACAAGCAAGAGCCTTTGTCCATCGAGTAAAATAATCAGTTATGGTAAGAATATACATGTGGCCCGCAGAAGATGGAGGATTAATTAGACCTATGAAGTCCATGCCCCACTGAGCAAATGGTTTTACCTCTATTACCGGTTGGAGTGGAAGAGTTGCTTATTTTTCCTTACTTGTTGTAGTTTGACATATGTGGCAAGTCCTCACATGTTGGTGTGCATATTTGAACAAAGTAGGCCAATAATAACCTACCCTCAAAATATGATTTACAGTGGATGATGCAGAACCATGGCCTATGCCATATTTCTCATGAAATTCAATCATCACTCTGGTGGCCTCTTCCTTACCCAAACATCTCAGGTATACACCCTCATGATTTTTATTATATGGGATAGCTCCCTTCATCATAAAAATACCACTCTTTAGGCACAAAGCTCACCTCTGAACTGTACTAAGGTGATCAAGACATCGTTGGTTTAGTAAATAAAAGATGATTTCATCATACCAATCTCCTAAAGATACCTCATGAAGATAATAGTGTTGAGCTATAAGATCACGACCTATCTCAACCATTGTCTTTGTGAGTCCCTATCCTCTGACTAATTTCATGGGTTGAATATCCATATCATATTCCTACAACATAGTCACCCATTTGGCTCTTCGTTCATCCAATTCATTCTACATTAACAATAGCTTTACTGCAGAATCAGGCACTATGGCAAAGACCTTATTCCTCAAAATGTAGTGTCTGAAATTTTGCACTACTTTGACCAAAGCGTAAGCCTACTTTTCAACATTCTGATACCTTAATTTTGCATCCTTTAAATGGGTACTCATGAAGGCTATAGGATGTTCATCACCTTGATCGGACTTTTGAGTTAGCATTCCAACACGGGAATGATCAGAAGCAAATGAATATATGTAAAAAGGCTTAGCATAATCTGGACTCACCAATATTGGGTCCTCAGCAATAGCTTTCTTGATTTCCTTAAATGCCTCCTTAGCTTCTGCATTCCGCTCTACTTTTTCTTCTTGTTTCAACATAGCATTCAACGGCTTAACTATCTCTGCAAACCCAGTGATAAATTTTCTAACAAAGTTAATCTTACCAAAGAATGACTTCATCTCTTTCTTACTTGCGGGAGGCTGAATCTTCAAGATAGCCTGTATCCATTCAGGATCAATAACAATTCTCTATTTTGATATGATATTTCCTAACAATTTTCCCTCCATGACTCCAAAAATGCACTTCCTTGGATTAAGTGAAATCCCAAACTCTTTGCACCTTTGGAAAACTTTGCATAAATCTTCTATGTGATCATCCTATTTTTTAGAAAAAACTTTCAAATCATCCATATAAATAATGATTCACTTACCAATTATATCTTTAAAGGCAATGTCCATAGCTCTCTGGAACGTAGCTTCGGCATTGATTAACCCAAATGGCATCGTTTTGTAAGCAAAAGTTCCCCATTTTGTAGTGAAGGTAGTCTTGTGCCTATCCTCATACTACACCATAACTTGGTTGTATCCAGAATACCCATCCAACAAAGACATCATTTGAGATCCATTAACTATCTGAAATACTTCGTCCAATGACGGAACTGGATAGTTATCCTTTTTTGATGCTCTATTCAGATTCCTAAAATCTACACACAATCTGATTTCTCCATTCTTTTTCCTTACTAGAACCAAATTTACAACCCACGTAGAGTGTCTTACTGGAAATATGATTCATGCTGATAATAAATTTTGCACTTCCTTCTAAATAATGGGTCCTAATAGAGCATTGATTGGCCTTTGTCTCTGTCTAAATGGTTTGACATTTTTCTTCAAAGGAATGGTGTGTGTAATAATTGAAGTATCGTATGTTTTTAAATCTTCATAACTCCAGGCTATCACATTAGGGTACATGTGCAATGCATCAATAATCCCTTTCCTTTCCTCAGGAGTACACACCTTACCAATAAAAACATTCTTCATGTCATCCGATGTGCCCATATTATATGTTTCACACTGGCTACTGAGAGACTCCCTTTTAAATTGTTGTTCCTGATCTCTTATCTTATCCAAATCAAAGATTCATTTGAACTGCACCATACCCCTTGGAATAGTGTTGGTTTTTAGGTTAATGATTCCTCCCAAGTCTATCTCTACTTCTTGGGGTTCCATCTCATCTATGACTTGAGAAACAAACACATCATAACTCGTGAGAAAATCCAAAATATGCTTATCATCTTCAAATACCTAGAAATTAGTAATGTTATCAGGCACTGAAGGTTCTGGAGTGAGTTTGACTATAAACCTCTTCAATCCTGAAAGTGATAAAGGTTGCAAGGTGCTAGCAGCTTGTGCTAGAGAGTCAGCAACCTGATTCTTGTGACGAGGGATCAACTAGATATTGAAAGCATCCAATTCCTCAATGAGATCCCACACTCTATGCCTATGATTGGTCATTCTCCTGTCGCAGCATGAATATTATTTCCTTACTTGTTTGACTACTAATTCAGAGTCCCCAAAGACCTATAATATCTTAACTTTTTTCTTTGATGCCATCAACAAGCCATGAATCAAAGCTTCATATTTAGCAACATTATTAGTACATTGGATTTGGAGTCTGTGAGCAGCAAAATAATTTTTACTTTTAGGACTGATCAACTCAAATCTTGCTCTAGTACCCTGCTTAGATTTAGATCCATCAAATCTCAATGTCCAACAACCTTCAGGTTCCCATGGTCTTAATTTATCCTACTCTTTGCTACAAATTGGGGGCTTCTTAGGAAGCATTGGGTTCTTACCCCTATCATTATCTAACCCTTTTTGTATACTAAGTCCAATAGTCAAGACTAGATTAATGTGCTCTTGTATCTATTCCATAGCAGTTTGACACAAGTCACATTCTAACTCAAAATGAGGAGCATCATGGACTCTGCACCAATTGGGAAGCAATAGTTCTTCAAAAGTCATCCTTCCTCCCAGCTGTAGCTAATTCTCCATACATTTCTAGATAAATTCCTAAAATTTATCCAACAAACTAAGTTGTTTGTCCTCTTGGTCATCTGTTGTATCTGTTTGTTCAGTCAGTAGTTCAAAATTACTGATCTCTGGTATGAATTCCTCCAAGGGGCCTTGTAACATAAATACTTCTTCATTCTCTGTAGCTACTGCAGCCAATACATAATTTCCCATGCTAATTTTGGACACCAATACCTCATTAGAGATATTCTGGTATTCAGTGATTACATACTTCATTTGGGATTCTCTTTCAATTCGGATCTGATTTGGAACTCCTTTCCATGGTAGCCACATGTGAGAATGATCTGTAGAGGTATACCCATTCAATGCCTAAGTGAAATCTCTGCCTAAAATCAACCCATAAGTATCAATAATGTCAGCAACCTAGATGTTGATCACTTGTTGGACCCTAGGATCTGATGCAAGCTGCATGGGGATCATATTCAATTCTCCAACTACACTTACCTTTGTCTTGTCCAATTGAGTAACTTTCTTTTGAGAGGCTATAGGGATAATACCCAATGCTTTGCAAACAATAAAAGGCATAACATTTGTAGATGCTCCTGAATCTAGAAGACAGTTATGCAAATTCTTTCCAAAGATATGAACAAAAATTAAGAAAGGAGGGGTTTCCATCTTGCCTTGAAACAAACTCAACTGAGTTTTAGCTTGTGCAACTTGACCCTTATCTTTATCTCTCCCCTTTTCTACAGGTGGGATCTGACCTCTAGGTGTCTATGAATTAGAAGACCTAGTAACAGCCTCATTGGCGATTACCCCCTGCGGTACTATTTTTGGACTGAATGACCCTAAAACTACATTCCTAATAGCAGGAACTCTTAATAATTCAAAAGAAGAAAGACTTACCTTTACTTTCTTGAATTTTTCAGTCACATACTCACCTAATTGCTCTACATTCAGATCAGCATGGGCTTCCTTTTGGCCACTAGCCTGCCTATCTTTAGAAACTTCAGCATTGTTTCCCTTTGCCAAGTACTGTGTTGGTACGTGTGGGTAAGGTGGATTATTGCTAGCTTGCGGATCTAAGGGAGTAGTGAAATTGTTAGGAGGGATAGAAGTAGTGAAAGGACCTCCATCTTGTGGACTCTTATTGGGTCTATTTCTCAAATCATATTTCTTTGCTAGTTGTTGAAGCATCTGAGCCTCTTCAATACTAACTTCTTCCTCATCCAACGGGCCATTATCATTCACATTTTCTTCATTAAACAACTGTTATATCTCGTCCTCATTTAACACTCGTTCTACCTCATTCTCCCGGTCACTAGACTCTTCTTCTGGTTCATTTTCCTCACCTTTTGGAAATGGTGCATGATTGAGTACTAGCACTAGAGAATCATAGGGATTTGAGGGCACAATTTCCTGATTACTGGAATTGTTCTCAACTTCATACTGAAATATGGAAGCGGTAGTCTAGAACTCAGTGCAATCCAAATCAAAATGTTGACTTGTTTTATGAAGTCTACACCAACTAGACAAAGCTTCCTCTGCCAAGTATACACCATTTGTAGGCTTTTCCTAAGTAGAAGGCTAATCCAAGGGAGTAGGAATCCCTCCATTATTAGGTCTAGTATTCCATGATCTATTCTGCCTAGGTGATTACCCTCTGTCAAATCCTTGTCCACCTTGTTGATTTCTATCAAAATTTTGGCCAGAGCCTTGCCTTCTATCAAAATTCTAACCAGGACCTTGTCCTCTATCATAATTTTGATTTATATCAAAATACTGCCCTCTTTCAAAGTTCCTATTCTCCCTACCATAGTTAGATTACATATTCTTTTGAGCAGCCTGAAGTTGACTATTCTGATTTCTCAAATAAGTTACCTCCATATTCATTTTTTTCACATGTTTAGATAACTCATCCAAATGTTCCTTATCTATGCCATTAGGTGGTGTGGAGCTCATATTACCATGAGGGTATCCAGGTATTCCTCTAGAACCAATAGCTTGATTCAAGACTTCTGAATTTTGCAAATATGTAGGAAAACCAGCTTGTTGCTGATGAAGAGGTTGATTAGCCCTCTATTAAGGATAAAATGTCATAGGCTGAGCTTGTTTTAGTGAAGGACCTGGATGAGGGACCAAAGGCAATGAGCGTATTGGATTCATTAGGGGAGTATGACTGGTCAAAGCCTGATTGAGAGCTTGAACTTGTCCAGCAAGTCCCAAGGATGGCAAAGGTCCTGATAAGTGTTGTCGTAAATCCATGCTGACCTTCACAGCTTCTGCATATGCAGTGAGTAAAGTATTTGGAGGATTAATCATTTGCTTAAGGTAGGTGGTTGTAAGGCTATCCAAGGCCTCAAGGTAAACCTCTAGAGAAATTTTTTCATTTCCAGCGTAGGGTGCCTGGAGTCTGGTATATGCTCGATGGAACCTATCATTGAATGACCCTATTGGTTCATTAATCTCCCTTTTCACCTCAGTAAATTGTAGGTATAGCTCATTGGCACTAATGGGAATCTTAAACTTCTACAAAAATGCAATTTCTAGTTCAGTCCAATTATGGATGGAAGCAACAGGTAAGTGATTATACTAATAAAAGGCCTCTTCCCCAAGGGAATAAGGGAAGATTCTATAGGCCACATTCTCATGGTTTATTCCTCTATCCCTCAGAAAAGTTTGGAAAATCCTAATATGCTCTTTTGCTGTCCTATTGGGGTCATGAGTATGGAACTTAGAGAAGAAATGCTCAGGGTTCTTTGGCATGACATTGTAATTATTGAAGATCAATGGAGATGGGTTGTTGGTGAGGAAAGCCATTGGTGGAGGTAGAGGTGGTAATGGCTGATTTATAATTGGTTGTAGCTATGGAATAGGAGTTCCCTCAGAATCAGATGAAAATGAGGATAATTGAGATGATGGAAGCGGGTGAGCGGATGATGATTCTTCCCTTCCTCCGGTCCTTCTTGACCTAGTAGGGGCCTGTATTTCTTGAAATTCCTCTTCTCCTAGAGTAGATCTAGTTCTTCTTTCAAGCCTTTCAAGAGAAATGGCATTTAAAAAATGCTTCAACTTGCTTATTCAAGGCCCTCCTTCTAGCACCAATCTAGTGGGGATCTACATGGAAACAACTCAGACAAAATATGATATCCTATCTCTCTTGAAAGGTAAATCTCTATGGGAAAAAAGATAACCCCAAGGTCTCTAATGTTAGGTCTTGAAAACTCTAATGTTAGGTCTTGGCAATGCAGTGAAACAACTCAGAGATAATGTGAAAATGTTGGTAATCACAAATAGACCTTACTATGAGAAAATGCTAGACTTTGAACTTATCAGATCTAAGTAGTGAATTGATACTTGAAATCCTTAATTGAACTGAGATAATAAAATAAATAACAAAAGACAAAGGTTTCGCAGACAATTCTAAGACTAATTCTAACCCTAAGACTGACGATGCCAAAGATAATCTGCTCAAAATGGACCGATCTCTCATAAACTACTTTTTGTTTGACCCAGATAAATCTGCAATCTCACGGGAATAGTGTAATCTTCTGAGGTATTTAAATATTTTCAAATTATGAACATTCATTCAAGAAAATCCTATTGCAACTGAAATGCATAAACATTTATAATTGAACTAAGCACAATTTTAAGTCCAGGCTTAACTTTGCAAAGTAGCTAACAGTCAACTAACTGCAAAAAGTATGGACTAGAGATCGTTGCAAACATTCCAAACATGAAACCCTAAGCCTTACCAAACTAACTAGTAAATAACTTAAGCAATTTTAAAGATAGAAGAACAAGAACCATGCCAGATAAACTTAACACAAGAGAGTTATCAAATCACAATATCTTTTCTTATATTAGATCACCAAAAACTGGCGACAATTTCAGCCTTCTGTTACAATATTTGCTTGAAAGTAAACCCTAATTCTCTCAAATCTATATTCTAGGCGTATTCTTGTATCACTTGTCTCTCAAATTATTTTCCTATATCCCAAAATGAGGCGACATGCCCATTTTATAGAAAATTCCCCAATATAGGTCGGCTCAATTAAGAGTTTACAATAAAAATTCCAAACAACAAGTCAGCCTCAAAATATATTTGAACACACATGAAATGTGCAATTTGCACCAATTTCATCCAAGTCGGCCTGGGGTCACAAAAAGTCGGGCCAATGCATGTAGATAATGGGAAGCACAAACTTTGATGTAGCTCTATATAATTACTTCCCATCCTTTTCCTTAGCTTGATCCTCTTCAGCATGCATGACCAACAATACTCTATCCAATTCAGCAATAGGTGGCATAGGCAAAACCCTAACTCTTCTCTCAAGAGACTTTATGTCATCCCTTGCCTGCCTTACTGTGCCATCCCAATCAGCCCTATTAGTTAAATATCTTTCAATAACTTCAATGTAAGTTGCAACATCATCTAGCTAATGCTTAGTGACTAGACCATCACTAACTGGAGAATAGACATCTCTCCACCATTTCCTATGTTGTTCCAAATTAAAATGTTTTGGAGCAAAATTCTTCTTCCTTGTCATAATTTCAAAGAATGAGACACACTTATAATGAATGTCAGTCAAAGTGTCCTCAATCTACCTTCCTTGTTTTTGAATCTTCTTCAAGGCCCTTTGCCTCATCTGCAAGATCTCGAATCATTCCCAAGGCTCAGACACCCTTGCAAAAGGAAGAATCCCACTCTTTACCATTTTATCCTCAGTAAACTCCATGATTGTTTTTACTTTCTGCAACAAGAGATCAATGTCTTCCTTGTCTTGAGCCAGCACATTCTTCAGTCAGTCTACTAATCTCATGGAAAAAGGAAGAATCCCACTCTTTACCATTTTATCCTTAGTAAACTCCATGATTGTTTTTACTTTCTGCAACAGGAGATCAATGTCTTCCTTGTCCTGAGCTAGCACAGTCTTCAGCCAGTCTACTAACCTCATGGCATCCCCTGCAGTTGACAAGATATCTTTGATGGCGCCATCTCCCTTGGTCTGGACTCCCTACAACCAACCAACTATGGCATGTGTAGTTCCTTCCATTCTTTCCAGTTCAGAGATTGTCTCCTAGGGTAAGAAACCTGTAGCAGAGGAAGAGGAGCCAATAGACTGCAAGAGTTTCATCAACTCCTACAAGTACTTCTTCAATTTCTCATTCTCTCTTTCCAAATCATGCCTAGTTTGTACTGCCTTCTTCAATCTTCCCACAATTACAGCACCGTGCCTTCATACTCCTTAATGTCTTATTCCATAGAAGCATGCCCTAACTCTATGGTCAGCACATGATAATCTTTTGCAGTCACATTATCTCTATCTTTGTCTAGAGCAAGGGTAGCAATGTGAGCCACTCTATTGCCTGACCCATCCCTCTCAATCCTGGACACAACCCTAGCTTTCCTCTTTGTTTTCCCTTTTTCAATATTGGCCATTAAGTCATCCCAATTGGGAGGAGCATCTTCTATTATCACCAATTTTCTCTTTAACTCTCTATCTAGCCAACCTGGAATAGTGGACTCGGTTTTCACTGTATCTTGCTTATCCTGCTCAACACTTGGCATACTAGGGATCTCCTTGATTGGATCCTTCTTGTTTAAAGACTTCTCATCCATAATAACTTGCGTTGGTGAAGGGATCTTCGGTGGTATCTCCTCCTGTCGAGGGGATTTGCTCAATTTCTCTTCTGCAGGTGAATCTACATATGTTACCAAGGGAGACTGGATCACCTTATCAATTTCCACCTCTGCACTATAGAGGTCTCCCTCCTAGAACTCCTTTTCACCCAAGTCTTTAGGATCTTCATCCTTCCTTGGTTCTTCTTGTACACTACCAGCATCTTGAGGAGGGGGAATGCTTTCCTGTTCAATGATAGGAGTAGTCATAGGAACATCCTCCTTATTCATAGCATCCTTTAGGGAAGGATTCCTTGACCTCCTCATATATACATGTTTCCTTTCCCTTGAACTTTCTACATCTAACACAGGTGGCCTAACTTCTCTATCAATCTTAGGAGCCTCCTCCTATTTTTGTGATAGCCTCAAAAATTTTCTTCTCTTTGTCAAGGGAGTAGTAACATCCACCTCTTCCTTTTCTTCTTTATCCTTTTTAGCTTCTTTCCTTGAAACATGCCTCCTCTTTTTGGCAATAGGTTTTCTTTGTTTACCTATTTTTGCTACCTTCTCAATTTGAACATCACTAACTTTAATCTTGAAGGGAGAATCTACTTTTTCCTTACCCTTAGGATCATGTTCATGTCATTCTTTGAAAGTAGAATGAGACTCCAAGTCTCCCATCAAATCGTAGGTGCACTGAACACCTTCACTTTCTAGCTCTAATATCTTATGCTTAAGCCACATTTTGGTGTACTTGATCACAGGGGTCATAATTTATCCCAATTCCATTTTCTCCTCTTCCAACTAGTCTCATTTCTCCAAATTGCCAAAGTAGATTTTCAAGCTCAAGTTCAAAAAAGAATACTTCAATTTCATCACTCTCCTCAGCCAGTTGGTGGGGCTGAAGAGTGTAGGGGTGTTTGAGAGTTGGATGTTCAATTCCATTTCTCGAGTGGAGCAAGGTATAGATTATCATTGGGCAGGTGCCATAAGTGCAGTAATCCATCAGCAGATGTGTAATGTCTTGCAAACCAAGACTTTCACCATGACCTCCTACTTGGTGTATGCATTGGCAAGATTTCACCCATATAAGGGGTTAAGAACTAGGGGTACATTTGGATAGGATGAAATATATGAGGTGTATTCTCAACTGCACTTGGCAAGAGGAACCTATAGAAGAGAAAATTATGCTTTTACAATGTATATTAACATGTTGCTATAGGGTGCAGAGCATGTGAGAATTTCTGACAAGGCCAAGGAATTGATAAGGAGGTATGGGGCATGGTTCATTCAGTTCCCCACATTCTCCTACATTAGGATTGATGGCTGTCAAAGGGCTCCCTACAGACTCTCAAGGTACCCAACTGATCACATCATACTGTTGGAGGTCACTAGGCAGATTTGTGACTTTGACATAATTGTAAAAGGGGATAAGCATAAAATAGGGTTCAGACAGAATATGATATCCTATCTCTCTTGAAAGGTAAATCTCTATGTTAAAAGAGATAACCCCAAGGTCTCTAATGTCAGGTCTTGACAATGTAGTGAAACAACTCAGAGATAATGTGAAAATGTTGGTAATCACAAAGGGACCTTACTACGAGCAAATGCTACACTTCTAACTTATCAGATCTAAGTAGTCAATTGATACTTGAAATCCTCAATTGAACTCATATAATAAAATAAATAACAAAAGACAAAGGTTTCAAATATAATTCTAAGACTAATTCTAACCCTAAGACTGATGATGCCAAAGATAATATGCTCAAAATGGACTGATCTCTCATAAACTACTTTTTTTTTGACCCAGATAAATTTGCAATCTCATAGGAATAGTGCAATCTTCTGAGGTATTTAGAGATTTTCAAATTATAAACATTCATTCAAGAAAATCCTATTGCAACTAAAATCAATAAACATTTATAATTGAACTAAGCACAATTTTAAGTCTAGGCTAACTTTGCAAAGCATCTAACAGTCAGCTAACTGCAAAAAGTATGGACTAGAGATCACTACAAAGATTCCAAACATGAAACCCTAAGCCTTACCAAACTAACTAATAAAGAACTTAAGAAATTTTAAACATAGAACGACAAGAACCATGCCAGATAAACTTAACACAAGAGACATATCAAATCATGAATATCCTTTCTTATATTAGATCACCCAAAAATGGCAACAATTCTGACCTTTTGTTACAATATTTTCTTGAAAGTAAACCCTAATTCGCTCAATTCTATATTCTTGGCTTATTCTTGTATCACTTGTCTCTCTAATTATTTTCCTATATCCCAAAATGAGGCAACATGCCCATTTTATAGAGAATTCCCCAATATAGGTCGGCTCAATTAAGAGTTTACAATAAAAATACCAAACAAGAAGTCGGCCTCAAAAGATATTCGAACACACATGAAATGTGAAATTTTCACCAATTTCATCCAAGTCGGTCTAGGGTCACAAAAAGTCAGGCAAATGCATGTAGATAATGGGAAGCAAAAACTTTGATGTAGCTCTATATAATTACTTCCCATCCTTGTCCTTAGCTCGATCCTCTTCAGCATGCACGGCCAACAATACTCTATCCAATTCAGAAATAGTTGGCATAGGAAAAACCCTAACTCTTCTCTCAAGATACTTAATGTCATCCCTTGCATACCTAACTATGCCATCCCAATCAGCCCTGATAGTTAAATATTTGTCAATAATTACAATGTAATTTGTAGCATCATCTAGCTGATGCTTAGTGACTAGACCGTCACTGACTGGAGAATAGACATCTCTCCACCATTTCCTAAGTTGTTCCAAATTAAAATGTTTTGGAGTGAACTTCTTCCTCCCTGTCATAGTTTCAAAGAATGAGACACACTTATCATGAATGCCAGTCAAAGTGTCCTCAACCTGCCTTCCTTGTTTGTGAATCTTCTTCAAGGCCTTTTGCCTCATCTGCAAGATCTTGAACCATTCCCAAGGTTCATAAACCCTTGGAAAAGGAAGAATCCCACTCTTTACCAGTTTATCCTCAGTAAACTCCATGATTGTTTTTACTTTCTGCAATAGGAGATCAATGTCTTCCTTGTCCTGAGCCAACATAGTTTTTAGCCAGTCTATTGACCTCATGGCATCCCCTACAGTCCACAAGATATCTTCGATGGCACCATCTCCCTTGGTCTGGACTCCCTGCAACCAACCAACTGTGGCATGTATAGTTCCTTTCATTCTTTCTGGTTCAGAGATTGTGTCCTGGGGTAAGAAACCTGTAGCAGAGGAAGAGGAGCCAATTAACTGCAAGGGTTTCATCAAATCCTTCAAGAACTTCTTCAATTTCTCATTCTCTCTTTCCAACTCATGCCTGGTTTGTACCACCTTCTTCAATCTTCCCACAATTATAGCATTGGATCCTTCATACTCCTCAATGTCCTATTCCGTAGAAGCATGCCCTAAGTCTATGGTCTGCACATGATAATCTTTTGCAGTCACATTATCTTTAACTTTTTTCAGAGCAGGGGTAGCAATGTGATCCACTCTGTTGCCTGACCCATCCCTCTCAATCTTGGACACAACCCTAGATTTCCTCTTGGTTTTCCCATTTTCAATATTGGCCATTAATTCATCCCAATTGGGAGGAGCATCTTCTACTATCACCAATTTTCTCTTTAACTCTCTATCCAACCAACCTAGAATAGTGGACTCGGTATGCACTATATCTTGATTCTCCTACTCCTGCTAGACACCTGGTGCATCCTGCTCAACACTTGACATACTAGGGATCTCCTTGATTGGATCCTTCTTGTTTAAATACCGCTCATCCACAATAACCTACATTGGTGAAGTGTTCTTAGCCGGTATCTCCTCCTATCGAGGGGATTTTCTCAATTTCTCTTTTGCAGGTGAATCTGCATATGTTACCAAGGGAGACTGGATCACCTTATCAATTTCCACCTCTACACTATAGAGATCTCCCTTCTGGAACTCCTTTTCACCCAAGTCTTTAGGATCTTCATCCTTCCTTGGTTCTTCTTGTACACTCTCAGCATCTTGAGGAGGGGGAATGCTTTCTTGTTCAATGATAGAAGCAATCAAAGGAACATCCTCCTTATTTGTAGCATCCTTTGGGGAAGGAGTCCTTGACCTCCTCATATATACCTGTGTCCTTTCCCCTGAACTTTCTACATCTACCACAGGTGGCCTAACTTTCTTATCAATCTTAGGAGCCTCCTCCTATTTTTGTGATAGCCTCACAAGTTTTCTTCTCTTTGTCAAGGGAGTAGTAACATCCACCTCTTCCTTTTCTTCTTTATCCTTTTCAACTTCTTTCCTCGAAACATGCTTCCTCTTTTTGGAAATAGGTTTTATTTGTTTACCTATTTCTGCTACCTTCTCAATTTGAACATCCCTAACTTTAATTTTGAAGGGAGAATCTATTTTTCCTTACCCTTAGGATCTTGTTCATGTGATTCCTCAGAAGTAGAATGAGACTCCAAGTCTCCCATTAAATCGTAGGTGCACTGAACACCTTCACTTTCTAGCTCTAATATCTTATGATTCAGCCACATTTTGGTGTACTTGATCATAGGGGTCATAATTTGTCCCAATTCCATTTTCTCCTCTTCCAACCATTCAATTTCTCCAATTGGTTTGTCTTTCACAACCTCGAAGATATGACCTTGAATCAGATTTCCATCCTCCTCCACCTGGTCAGGGATGGCCTTTATGTTATACAATCTTACCAAGTCTAATGGCATCATGGAGAATTTCTTCTTCCTCACATCAAATTCATCACCAAGGTTAGCCCAATAATCTTCAATATTGTCCTTGTGGTTGTACTCCTTGCTGGCCTTCTTTTGTGCCTCCCTAGTAATATCAAACCTTGCTCTCTTAGCGTGAAAATGGAGGCCAAAAGTACTCATTTCCTCCTCAGAAGCATGAGCTGACTGAATGGAAGGACAGACCTCACTTGTTCCTATCTTCAAGGGGAAATCATTCCCAAACCCTGTTTTAAGCTTATCCCCCTTTTACAATTATGTCAAAGTCACAAATCTGCCTAGTGACCTCCAATAGTATGATGTGATCGGTTGGGTACCTTGGGAGTCTTTAGGGACCCCTTTGACAACCATAAATCCTAATATAGGAGAAGGTGGGGAACTGAATGAACCATGCCCCATACCTCCTTATCAATTCCTTGGCCCTATCAAAAATTCTCACATGCTTTGTACCCTGTAGCAACCTTGTAATATACATTGTAAAAGCATCATTTGCTCTTCTATAGCTTCCTCCTGCCAAGTCCAATTGTGGATACACCTCATATATTGCATCCTGTCCAAATGTACCCCTAGTGCTTAACCCCTTATATGGGTGAAATCTTTCCAATGCATACACCAGGCAAGAGGTCATGGTGAAAGTCTTGGTTTGCAAGACATTTCACATCTTCTCATGGATTACTGCACTTATGGCACATGCCCAGTGATAATCTATACCTTGCTCCACCTGAGAAATGACATTGAATATCCATCTCTCAAATACCCCTGCACTCTTCATCCACACCAACCGGCTGGGGAGAGTGATGACATTGTAGTATTCCTTTTTGAACTTGAGCCTGAAAAGTTGCTTTGGCAATTTGGAGAAATGAGACTTGGAATTCTCCAACCAAGAATTGATCACCTCGTGGGACTCAACTACATTTTCCTCATAGTATTTTTTTGTTGTGTCCATATCAAAGGCCACCACATGTGACCTATCAGGTAAATCAAAAGTCCTAGCAATGAACATAGGATCAAAGCTTGTCATAATCCTTCCCTAGGGACCAATAATCCTTTGTGTTCCTCTGTCATAATTTTTGGCACACTCAAGCATCAACTCATAGCACTGCATAGTGGAGGGGAAACCTACTACATGTGCCAATCTAGATTCTAGAGTTCTTCTATCTAGCAAAGGGAGGTTTGGTGCCACCATCTCAGCCTTGAACTCCTCATGATCCCACATACCCACATTGGTATCAGTGATCCCTGACTAGACAGAAGTCAATTTTCTCTTAGGAATCCTACTCTTTATATCCATTTTCAACTTTTTTGCATCAGAGATAGCAGAACTCTCAGCATTTGGATCTCTTGCCTTTCCCTTACCATGCCCAGCAACATTATGTCTTGATCTTTCCTGCAAACAAGTAAAACAATCACAATGAGATCCAAGAGAAACAACAAGTGCAAGAAATCCATATCTCAAAGTTCGGGGTTTAGCGTCCTCCACAGAATGGAGAGGAATTCCGAGGAAATCCGGACCAGGCGGAATCCAGCGAGACAAACATACAAACCCCATAATATCAATCAATCAATCATCGTAAACAAGCAATAACTTTAAACAAGTTAGCATAAGCTCATTTGATCGTCTTGTATACACCTAAAATTGGTCTAGAGAATTCCGATTAATTAAATACAAATTATTTGATTAATTATCCTAATTTCCTCTACTATCAAATAAATAGAAATATTTATTTAATATAGTTCACCATTAAATTCATCTTAATTAAATAAACAAAATTAAATACTTTGTTCGATTTAATTATCACATCCCTATTTTATTCTATCACATCAATTCTAAATTAATTAAATAAAGATTAAATGCTTTATTGATTAATTATCATATTCTTCTGTTTAATTTAAATAAACAACTATCCTATAGTTCATTTTATTAAATTATTTATCCCTCTTTTGCTAATTTAAATAAATCAAAAATATTTGAATTAAAGCACAAAGAATATTCCGTCAATATTCTCTCAAAAATGAATTAGATATCCTATGTGTAAACCATGTCTAAAATATGCCAAAATTAATTGATTGAAACTTCACAAGAAGTTTTGGAGACAAATTTGGAATTTGATCTCTCAATTCTCCTCCATCAATCCTTCCTCTTCTCTTTCCTGGTGTTTTCATGGGTAGAGACAATCTCCAGCTTTCTCTCAATCTCCTCCATCTCTCACCATTCAATTCTCCAAATTGAATCCAAGCCTCTCAAAGCTTTCCCTATGCATTTCTATAGCCAAGAATTCTATAAATAAAGCCTCATTAAACCAAGAAAAAGATCCAGATAATCTAACTTTTGCACTCTTACTCTGCAGGAATTCAAGCATCCAATATCAAGCAATCAAACTTTCACATAAATGGCTGCCTCCTGTAGCTGCAATTATCTATTTCATATCCATATCATGCTAGTTTAATTGATTTATCATCTAGTATTGTCTTTTAGCTCCATATCATTGCATTAGTATCATCTCGTTCTTCAAATAGTCATTTTAACAATCATAGTGCTTAACAATCTAAGAGCAATTCTGATTTAATAAATCTTTGGAGATAGAGAGCAATATGATGCTTTCAGTTGATTATTGTTTTGAATTGATTCAATTTGATTAACCTTTGATATAATGTCGTATTAGAAAGTGTTTTAATCTTGTTTACCTATTCATACTTACAATTTGGCGCCCATCGTGGGGTATTAACCCCAAAAAAAATTTCCCAATTTTGCAATTTTTTGGAATTTATCACACAAGTTCTCTACGTATTTTCTTGTAGCACTTCCATTAAAATTTTTAGCGCTTCTGGTCATTATTTCAGTGCTTTCAACTTTAGTGCTTCCGGTCATTGTTTTAGCACTTACGGTCACTGTTTTAGCGCATCGGGTAATTTAGCGCTTCCATGGCAAACTTCAGCACTTCAGTACCCTGTTTCGGCGCTTTCAGGTTTTAGCGCATCAGGTAACTATTTTAGTGCTTCGGTGCAATATTCCAGCACTTTTGTGAAATCAATCTGGATCCAATGCATCCGTGGCCAAATTTTAATTTTTTTCACAATTGGACTAAAACGTATCAATCTAGGATAGTCACTTCAAAGTTTTCTAAAATTGATCAATCTAGGATAGTCACTTCAAAGTTTTTCTAAAATATATCAATCCCAGGATAGTCACTTTCTTGTTTTTCTTAAAGAAAATCTATCAATCCTAGGATAGTCACCGCATTTTTACAGTACAAGTTAAAAAGAACAACATGATTTTTGTGGAGCAACACCTTCACATAGATTAGAAAATTTCTTTTTGGGCTTTTAAAAATAGAACAAACTTATATGATGTGCTTGTGGTGATTAGGCCTAATCTCTCCCCTTAACTGGGTGACCAAAGTGCCAGATTCACTTTTATTTCATGTCATTTACGCTTTATTAAATCCTTTAGCAGGCCTGCCGTAGTGGGAAAAAGTACTCACCCTACGGGAACGACCTAAGTGGGAACAACCAAAGCTAGGTTTTCCAACCCACTATAATAAAAATGCAAGTTGTTGATGAAAGTACAACTTGACGGTAGTGAGCAAGATAACCATCCCAAAAATCTTTGTTCTAAATATTGGGAGGTCTCCTGAGGGAGTTCATCTATTTGCCGCACCGAATGGAACCCTATCTACGAACCATAGAGTAGTTTATCACCGAGTCAGTATCCATACATTGTCATACTCACAGTGCAAGGGGAGGGAAGAATCTGCCCCCAAGACACTCACCATATAATTACCAAGGACCACTTGCTCAAGGGATTCGGTATCCACTTCCATCATTTTGAGTGCGCGCCTAGCAACGACAAAAACACGGGCGCCCTCTAGGGAGTGACACTGTTGTGTGACTCAACGTAATTCAAGATGTGGGTTGTGAGTATAATGATGACCTACTTGTCCTTAAGTGTGAGTCTATTTGATTTGTGTACAATTTTCAAAACAACCCGTCAGAATCAATAAAGATCATTCGTGATTTTTAAACATACACGATCTTTTAAGTTTTAAAACACTTATTCAAAATTGCTTGCCGTGTTTTCACAAATTCATTTAAATCAGATTAAAGATCATCCTGAAAATATCAAGTCAAAACAAATCAAAAAATCCATGCTACGAAAGTGGAAGTCCACCACATTTCTCAAGAGAAAAATCAAAGTCACAAAACCCAAGAAACCTCTCGGTTATAGAAATAAATTGAGAAAACAACGTTTTCTATATCAAAATCAGAAACTCTTTTTACAACATAGAACATTCATCCATAGATATCACGATTTTGCTAGGAGTCACACATTAGATTATGCAGTAGAGCCACTCTACTCATGATCCTTCTTCCAGAGGAGAGCTCTCACACAATTCGACAATCGTAGTCAACGGATTCATCCTTCTTATCTTCCACAATCTCTGATACAGTATGCCACAAGACCAAATCAAATTTTGCAATAGAAAGTCTTAAAAAGTCTTGTTTTTAGCATTCTGGAAAACCTATTTCAGCGCTTCGGGTCACTGTTCTGGCGTTTTCATGAAACAGCACTTTCGGGCACTGTTTTAGCACTTAGAGTCGTTATTCTAGCGCTTCTATCAAAATAGTGCTTTTGTCACTTTTTACAGTGCTTCTACGCTCTGTTTCAATGCTTCTAGGCTCTGTTTCAGCGCTTCTATGAAGTAGCACTTCCATCATTTTCTCCAGCACTTTCAAGCACTGTTTCAATGCTTCTATCAAAATAGCACTTCGGTCACCTATTTCAGCGCTTCTGGACTCTGTTCCAGCGCTTCGGGTAAATAGCGCATTTGGCCTCTGTTTTAGCGCTTTCAAAACAGAGCGTTCAAAATTTTTACTAGTCCATCAGTCTGTCATTTTATCCACATTTTTCATTAGAATCAAATTTCTTCTTATCAGAATCACTGTCTAGGAACCAAAGTCAGAAAGGTTTATACAAATTTCCAAACTTATCAACTAAAACAAGATCTTGCAAATCACAAGTGTCAAAATCAAATACACAATCAATTACTACACTAAAGTTTCATTATCGGGATACTATCATCCTTCATCACAAAACCAAGTATAGTAATTAACTTTTTAAATATTGTCTCATCAATAAGATCAGCCATCTTATTCAACTTTGTTTAAAAAAGTTCAATTGACACTATCCCACACATAAGATCAACATTTCGGAAGAAAGGGCAAAAATTTGTATGCCAATCTTCACTAGGTACCAAAAATAGAGACTCTTAGAGCAAGAAATTTTAAAATCACAAGAAATGGCAGAAGAAAATCCTTGGAACAACCTGAACCAAAATGATAAAAATGAAATAACTCCAGAGGACATCCAGGCAACTCAACAAGATCCCAAGTTCCATATATTTATGGAAAAGATTCTAGAACAAGATATGGAGAATTACCTTTTAATGTTAGTTGAATCAGGGGCAAAAGTTCCAAAAGATTTTGATGTAAACCATTTGAAGGAAACACCTGAAATGAATGAGACTGAGATACCACAACCTACGCAAAAAATAGATCTGGTTGCTACTTTAACATCACAGATGCAAATATTATAGCAACAAATACAAGATATGATGAAAGAGACTACCAAGAGATATGCGATACAGGACATTTGTCCTTATCCTTTCGACGCAACAGTCGGCTTGATACCTTTTCCTAGACATTGTGAGATCCCAAAATATGATAAGTATAATGGAAGAACAGATCCAATAGATCATATCAGAGAATTTAAAACAATGAGTCTTGAGTTTTCCCAAGAGGAAACTTATTTAATGAGGTTATTCCCAAGGAGTCTAGGAGGATCATGCATGGAGTGGTCTTCGAAATTAAAACCAGGTATCAAAACTTTTGAGGAACTCGTCAACAGATTTATCTCT
Organism: Sequoiadendron giganteum; assembly: GCA_007115665.2. Taxonomy (NCBI): domain Eukaryota; kingdom Viridiplantae; phylum Streptophyta; class Pinopsida; order Cupressales; family Cupressaceae; genus Sequoiadendron; species Sequoiadendron giganteum. The sequence goes on along the minus strand of CM021101.1, from coordinate 425,646,492 downwards.
CAGTACTCATTCAATATCCAACACGATGTTACAATCAAAGATATTTACAATCTAAAACAAAACAAAGGAGAAACATTCTTGTCTTTTCTCCAAATATGGCGACGTTTGTTCGCTAGATATCCTAAATCCATTCCTCAAGAAGAAAAGATGGAGTTGTTCATTGAAAACTTGATGGAAGAAATGAGTTATAGACTGGAACTACAATGTCCTCCAACATTTGAGAAAGTGATAGAAAATGGTCTTAAAATAGAAGAGGCATTAGTCAAGAGAGGAGTTATCAAACATCTCAATGATAAAATAAACAATACAAGTAACTCCTCTAATCAGTACTCAAGCTGTGAGAAGCCAAAATTTTGGAAAAAGAATCGAAACACAAATGAAACGATGAATGATCCCCAAAACATCAAACCGGTTTTCAAATCGACCGCATCCACATTGAAGAATCAAAACAACGAGCAAAATGTCAAGTCAAATACCATACAAAGCAATGAAATCATAAAACCACAGTTGTATCAAAAATTGTCAAATTGGCAAAGGTTCACACCTTTGGATCAAACAATGGAATCAGCAATGAAAGAATTAGTTACCAGAGGCCTTCTCACTGCATGGGAAGCTAGGTTCTGGGATCCAAAAGTCAAACCATCATGGTGGAATGATGTTGATTATTGCAACTTTCATAATAACAAGGGTCACAAAACAAATGACTGAATGGAGTTGAAACATGCAGTACAAGATTCAGTGGACAACAACAAAGTGTATGTGGAGGAACCTCAAAATAACAACGATCATTTGGCCTTCAAAGATCCGTTGCCAAATTATGAAAAAGGAGCATCATCCTCTTCAAACAACAAAGGAAAGAACGTCAATCATATCTATGAAAAAACAATCCTTTATCTATCTGAAGTCAAAAATGATCATACAATTAGTGATAACAATGATGAAAATGAAACCAACATCATTACCCCTTTGGATTTACTCCTAAGTGTGCAAAACTCTGATAATCAAATAAATGTCTTAAAAATTAGAGAAAATCAAGAACATCAACCAGCCAATGTGCTAACTAGGGGACAATCCAAGGTAATGTTAAAGGGAATTAGCTCCACACATGCAATTCCACCTCCATCGCATTATAATGTTATCGATCACATGCAAAACACCCCCCGAGAGAATCAAGAACATCAATCGGAAAATGTCATGACTAGGGGGCAAGCCAAGGTAGTATTAAAAGGAGTGGGATCTCAACGTGCGGTTACACCTCAATCTCATTATAATATTGTTGATAAATTGCAAAACATCCCCGCACAAATATCGATACTGGAACTCCTTAAATTGTCACCATCACATAAGGAAGTTCTCGAACAAGCATTAGTTGCCACAATCGTACCAAAGAATCTGGATGTTTGTCAATTCCAAGCTATGGTGGGACATTTGACTACCCCGCATTGTTTTTCATTCTCTGAACAAGATGATGTCTCATTAAACCATCTGCATAATATAGCATTGCATATCAAATTATTTATCCATAATCATCATGTTAAGAGAGTTCTAATAGATGGGGGAGCTGGTATGAACATTTGCACCCTCAAGTTAGTCTATGCACTAGGATATTCCAATGACGCTATTGATGCTTGAAGGAAAATGACCATCAAAGCATATGATGAGGAAGAAAGATCATCCAAAGGTTTAATTGTATTACCCATTCAAGTGGGACCCATGATGAAGCATATAGCATGTCAAGTATTGGAAAGAGAGTTGACATACAACATACTCTTAGGACGACCTTGGATTCATGAAATGCAGGCCGTACCTTCTACATACCATCATTGCCTAAAGTTTCCAGTAAAAGGACAAGAGGTGACTATAGCTGCTGATTATAATCATCCACAACATTGTGACTCGTTGATAATATCTCAAGACACCTTTGTCCCTCACAACGGGAAAGCTTCAAGTTCAAAATCATCAAAAGAAGAACAATGTCTAAGTATCACTACCAAGTGGGTGAAAAATAAAGGTAAAGAAAAAGAAACAAGTCATGTTGAAATAAACAATCCAGATCCACAAACTTCTCTATCAGAGAAATTTCAAAAGCAAGTTCAGTTGACAGATAAAGGAATGGGACAGTACTCAATGGAGTAATCGCTTAACTTATCATAGTTAATGCCATCTTCTAGGACATATGGTCAACCATCAATGATCAAACCTCCAACATCTTTACTTGGCATAGTTCTTTAAGAAACATTTGTAAAATCCAGAACCATAGCAGATGAAACGGACAACAAAGCAATCCTGGATTGGCTATACATGGATGAAGAACCATCAACATCAGAGATTGGTATCAAAAATGTTAACATCAACACAGACAAGTATGGAAAAGGAAAGGCTATTCTTGAAAAGATGGGTTATGAAGGACAAGGACCTGTGGGATTAAGAAAGGAGGGAATCACATAACCTATCACACCTCTCACTCTCCACACAAATGAGAAACCAGGACTAGGATACTCTGAAGAAGAGAAGCAGGAGCTAACAAAAATGGCTATAGAAAATATCCTTCACTTTAGAGATGGTTCTAAAACAGACTCAAATGAATATGAGTGGGAATCACCCTCTAATCTACTTTTCGTTGATATTCCAGTCGATGTGATTCAAAAATATGCACCTACACGTGAGGAGGGCCAAGGCTCTAGGTCTAGACCATTCATCGCGGGATCACTAAATATCGATGACTCTAGTGAGGACGAATAGAATTTGAGTGAAATAGATGATTTTGAAGAGGGTACCATCATGGATCTCGATATCCCAAATGACAATTATGATGATATTTTTGTCCTCACCCATACTTCCATTGACCTAAATCAATCCAATAATATCATGCCATTAATCCATCCAGAACTTATTGATTGGAAACCTATCGAACCTTTGACTATACCAAAATTTGCAAATGATGATGCCATCGTGCATTTCCTATGTCATACCGAACCTGATCCAAATTTTATCTATAATACTCATAACAACATGACTCAGCAGGAGGGTGTCAAATCTTCTAGTTGCAAAATTGAAAACAGGGAAAATAGATCTAATGGTGAAAACCATTCTATGGTAGCATTAGATCTGGAAAAAGTCAAAATAAAGAATGCATCCAACAGTGAAAACCTTTCCAAGGCACTGAAGGATGGAAGATTTGACACTCTCCCAGAACATTATCATGAGCGATCATCAATTTTGGTCGAACCTACACAATCGGTGGACATTGGCACAAAAGAGAAGGCAAAAGTTCTGCATCTAGCAGAATCAATGACTGATCAAGAGAGATCAAAATTTATCAATTTATTTAAAACAAGAAGCATCAACTTTGCTTGGTCATATTCCGATATGCCAGGCTTAGATTCAAATCTTCTTATGCATCATTTGTCTTTGCCAACAGGAATCAAGCCTGTTAAGCAAAAATTATGAAAAATGCATCCTCACATCGCATTGATGGTAAAGACAGAATTAAAGAAATTATTAGATGCTAAATTCATAAGGTCTATAGACTATGCTGAGTGGATATCGAACATAGTACCTATTTCAAAGCTAGACAACAACATAAGAATCTGCACTGATTTCAGGGACCTCAATAAAGCATGCCCGAAGGATAATTTTCCACTGCCAAATATAGACATCATTGTGGACTTGATGGCAGGGCATGCCATGTTATCAATCATGGATGACTTCTCTGGATACAATCAAATAAGAATAGCTCCAGAATATCAAGAAAAGATGGCTTTTACATGTCCATGGGGAACCTTATGCTGGAACATCATGCCATTTGGTCTAAAGAATGCAGGAGCCACTTATCAAAGAGCAATGACAAAAATCTTCCATGATATGATGCACACTTTCATGGAGGATTATGTGGATGACATCTTGGAAAAATATACTACAAGGGAAGGACATATGCATATCCTAGACAAAATCTTCACGCGGATGGAGAAATTCAATGTCAGGTTAAACCCCAAGAAGTGTGTCTTTGGGGTTACATCAGAAAAAATACTAGGATACATTGTTTCGGAAAAGGGCATTGAGGTGGATCCAACAAAATTCAAAGCAATTATGGAGATGCCACCTCCTAAGAATATCAACCAGCTCAGATCACTACAAAGATGGCTTCAATCAATCAAAAGATTCATCTCCCAGCTAGCAGACAAAAGTCATCCTTTTAATCATCTATTGCATAAAAATATAGTTTTCAAGTGGGATGAGAGGTGTGAAACAACATTCAATAAAATCAAGCAATATCTAATGTCACCACCCATTCTCATGCCACCAACAGAAGGAAGGCCTCTCATTTTGTATGGTTCCATGACAGATGTCTCTTTGGGGGCACTATTAGCACAAGAGGACTATGAAGGAAAAGAGCACGCCATCTACTACATCAGTAGAACTTTAAATGGCTATGCAATAAACTATACATTCATAGAGAAGTCTTTCTTAACAATGGTCTTTTCTACTCAACAGTTGAGACACTACATGCTAACTCATACAATCAGGTTAATTGCAAAGATCGATCCTTTGAAGTATCTACTAAGTAAAGATGCCTTAACAGGTAGACTGGCGAAATGGGTTATGCTCCTAAGTGAATTCAACATTCAATATGTCGAGAGAAATTCAATCAAGGGACAAGCAATCGTTGAACAACTAGCTGAAGCTCCTCTACCAGATGATCACCCAATGACAATGGAATTTCCAGATGTAGACATTATGATAGCAATGCCCCAACAATGGATACTATGTTTTGATGGATCGTATACACAACGACGATCAGGAGCAGGGATCTTGTTCATCTCTCCCCAAGGACACACAATTCTGAAATCATATAGACTCATGTTTCAATGTACAAATAATGTGGCAGAATATGAAGCATTGATTATTGGGGTCAAGATAGCAATTCAATGGAAAATCATGAATTTACAGGTATATGGGGACTCTCAACTAGTTATTTATCAAGTAAATGATGAGTATCAAACAAAAGATGAAAAATTGATGCCCTACAAGTAGCAAATAGATAATCTAAAATAGTCCTTTGTCAGTATCAAATTTGATCAAATTCCAAGGGCAGAGAACAAAGTTGCAGACACTATGGATACAATTGCTTCATTACTACAATTGCCTGAGAAGTGTGTTTGTTATGAGTTTATGGTAGAACAAATATCATGTCCTTCCCATTATAAATCAGAATCTGCTACCATATGCCATCTAGAAACAACTGAAACCTCCATATACGAAAAAACCTATGCTTACCTAAAAGATGATATTCTTCCTCCCGATCTTTTCAAGAACCAAAAATGAAACTTTATCTGCCAATCCACCCGACATACTTTAATCACAGATGTCCTTTATCATCGAGGTCTTGACGGTACCCTACTCCGATGTCTAGAACGCAAGGAATTTGAAAAGGCCCTACGAGAAGTTCACGAGGGTATTTGTGGTACTCACTCAAGTGGAATAATTCTAGCTAAGAAACTCCACCGTTTGGGATATTATTGGCCATGCATGGAGAAAGAATCATATCAGTTTATCAAGAAATGTCAAAAATGTCAGGTTCATAGCAATCTGGTTCATGCACCAACACAAGAACTGCATCCTTTCACATCACCATTTCCTTTTTGTCAATGGGGCCTGGATCTGGTATGAAAAATAAATCCATCTTCATCTAATGGACGCAAGTTCATTATAACAACCTACAAAATATTTCACGAAATGGATAGAGGCAGTACCTCTTACTACCATCATTGGGAAGCAGATTTTCATTTTCATTTTGAACTACATAATATGTCGGTATGGTATCCCTCAATCCATTATCACTGATAATGGATGACCTTTCAAGAATCAAGATGTCCAAGAACTATGTGATAAGTTCCACATCCAACATCATTTTTCAACACCGTACTATCCTCAAGGGAATGACCAAGCAGAGGCCTCAAACAAAACCATACTCAAAATTCTCAAAAAGATGGTTAACGATGTTGGATGTGATTGGCATGTTCAACTCAAACCTACACTATGGGCCTATAGAACAAGCATCAGAACACAAACGGGAGCTACACCATTTGCTTTGGTATATGGATCAGAAGCCATATTGCCCATTGAAGTTGAAATTCCATCCCTTCATGTATCCCTCAAAGGTATCATTTCCGATGAAGACTATAGGGTATCTAGACTACAGGAACTGGAGGGGCAACATCTGTATATCACTAGGGGCAACATATAACATCGATTTCACAAATCTGGGAGCACAACAATATGACAAGAAAGCAAATACAATGATAAAAAAATGCAACATCAATCATCAGTCAGAAAGGTATCAAACATCCGTATCATATCGAAAATCCAAAAACATGTCAAAAATCTTATTGAAAATCCAAAAACATAGGTTTGTGTCAGTCAAAATACGTGGTCTCTGCATGTGTAACATAGGCAAGGCTAATCTTTTATCAGCCCCCGAGACCCCTAAGATAGGTTAGTAGGTTAGGTCTTTAGTCAAAATCTTGAAAATCCTAAAACATCACAAAATCAGGATGGATGATCTAAAATCTGAATAATGAATGGAACACTCTAAGTAAACAATGGATAAATTGTACTTTTTTATTATCATTTCTTTGGAGTAACTCAATGATGTATTGAACTAGAGGAACAAGGAAAAAGAATGATATTTTTTATTGTCTGTTGTTTTTACGTTAATCATATAAATGTGTGAATTGTCAGGGGATGTGCTATGCAAATGTATCACCGATGACATTCAGAATTCACACACTCAAATGATTATCTTTGCCTGTTTACACAATAAATGCTTAGGTCATCTCGGTTCAATTATACCTAGATGCTTGTGTTCGATTGCAATATCAAAAATCATGAAAATAATACTCAGGTCATCATTGGATTAACACAACCATCGATGCTTGTATTAACTTTCAACATCCAATAAAAACTCTATGATGATACCAAGCACAAAAAGACTGTGAAAATGACATCTGGTTGCATATTGTTGCATGATTAAATTATATTGCATTCATAAATAAATTCATTATCTGCAGAGTATTTGTTGCACAAAGGAGTCCAAATCAATAATTATCTTTTCTACAAACATGACTGAGTATACTTGACATAAAATCCAAAAAAAAAAAAAATCATCATCATTTACCATATAGTTACAAATCATCATCTCATCATTAAATTTTCATCATTTCATCATTCATACATTTTTGCATCATAATAGATATACATTTATCAAATACATCATGCATTTACATCATCACTTTCATTACATCGTTCATCATCTACATCATTATAAAACATCATTACATCATCATAAAACATCATTACATCATCATTATTATCATTATGTTATTCGTACATCCATGTATCCATACATTTAATTTACATAAAATAAATGGAAGTCATTACATCATCATTATCATTTATCATTTAGAAGTTCATACATTACATCATCATCTCATCATTAAATTTTCATCATTTCATCAAATATTTTGCACATACATTCATCATAATCATCATCACATTGCAATAAAAGATAAAAGCATCAATATATAAACATCACATAATAAATGCATCCATCACATAGAAATCATAAACCATAATCATATCACATCAACTGCATCTCCTATATATATATATATATATATCAAAGTGTCAAGTATACAATGAAGTCTGGTCTAAAATACATCATCAAACAATGAGCTACATTGTACTATACATCATGGAGGTTCATAATGGCATCTACGATCTGCTATTGCTAGAGTGTGTGGGCCCAATAGGACCTGTACCACCACTAGAAGGACTTGTACCACCCCTAGAAGGACCAGGATCTCGGGGATCTCTGCATAAAGGTTGTGACACCCCCTCGCTCACTGTTCATGTATGTGTCCGCCCAGATCTCGACGGGGCATAGCTAACTCTATGCTCAGTAGGCACTGCATCATGATACCTGCCCTGATAGAACTCTGCCTCTCGGGCAGCCCGCAGAACCTCTCTCATATAGTCAGCTACTGAGCTACCATCAGCCACTCTTTGGAGATTTTTCATTGTCTCTTGTGCCCTCTCGGCAATCTGTCGAGCACTGTCTCTCTCGGCTATCAAAGTGGCCACCTGCATCTGTACGACAGTCAATTGTCCCTGCACCTATGATAGAGCATGGGCATGAGCCTGAGCCTATGCTTGCATCTGAGTCTAGGTCTGCACAAGCAAACACCGAGCCTGTACCAACTGCCCCTGCAAAGTCTGGACCTATTCCTAGAGACCTGCTATCTGTCTTTGTTGATCCACTGCTAGCACTGTCAATGCTTGCCTCTTGTGAGGCCTGCTAGAAGAAGGAGCACTATTGATAGCTGGCCCTACCCCTCTATCACCTCCACTGCTACCATCACTATCACTACTACTGTTGTCACCACTGCTGCTGCTCTCTGAGCTGCTGCCTGATGGAGAATCATCTCCACCCCCACTATTTGTAGAACCCACTACTACATCCTCCTGCACAGGTAAAGGTGATGGCTCATCAGGAATGGTGATATGAGGATATGGAACCAAGGTCAGGAATGCGGCATACTCCTTAGTAACTGGTGCCTCTGTAATATCCCTCCACATATCCCAGGCTGATGGTTGCAGTGCTCGGTATCCCTCTACTACAACATCATATGATAGATGGGGACCCCAATCAGGAATATCCATCCATCACCTCACATAATGGGCAACTCCCTGTGGCATGCACTGTACAATGCCATACTGTCAGTACACTCGGCGCAGTAGAAATATCTCTAAGACAAATGGTGTACGGCCAATAAGATACATAGAATCACAAAGGAACCCCAACACTACACCATCTTCATCCCACTTCTCATAGTCAAAGTATGGGCGCCAGATAACTATCTCTGTATCATCAAAAACACGTCTCCAGTGCTCTAACTTGCCCATTCGAGTCTGTGTAAATCGACCACTGTATCAAAAAACGTAAGGTCTGTCGGCTGGTCTGTTTGCAACTGGAAAAGACCAAGCAATAGCAAAATTCTCCCATGCCCACACCTGTAATAGGTTCATCCCTATTGATAAGCTCCTAGCTCCAAGGTACACAACCGAGTGTAGATCATGATAAAGATGTGCTAGCATGCACATCCCCCACGCATATCTGGTACCATGTACCATCATGCTCTCAAGAGTCCTACCCCAACCAATGAGGAATCCCTTTGACCTGCGATCAGGGCAAAGGAAACCTCCAATGAATCCAGCTAGTACTGCTGGTAATGTAGCGTAAGAGTTGGTGATCCTCCTCCACCGAACGCTCAAACCCGCAATAGTCTAATCCTGAAGAGCATCTCTACCGTTGGTCCCATGGGAATCGTATACGACAATCTCACCCATGAATGGAATACACAAAATATGCCACACATCCTCAGGTGTGACCGTCATCTCACCAGTAGGTAGGTGAAAGGTGTTGTGGTCACTATGCCACCTCTCAGCCAATGCAGTCAATAGACCCCGATTAATCCTAATCTGGGGTATATCAAGCAAGCTCGTAAGACCACAATGACCTATCACCTAAAGCTCATCTGGTGTCAGATGAGGTATCAAGTCTTTCATCTGAGGAAACCTCTCTCAAATTTGAAGAGTATCCAGACGCTCCTATCATCACAACAAAAAAATCTACAAATCAGTGAACTATGTCAATAAAATCAAAAGTCATTCTACTATCAAGTCTATCACAAATTGGTATGAATTTTCGATCAAAATTCATAGGAGAACATCAAACCTCACCTATCATGAGGTTCTCAAAACATCAACAAACCTCACCTATCATGAGGTTCATCAAAACATTATCTAGATCTTGCCTATCATGAGATTTATCAGATATTGAATCATTTCCTCACCTATCATGAGGATCATCAAGAATAAGATTTATTCTTGCCTGTCATGAGAGTTAGTTTTATTTACATCATCCAAATCCAACATCAAGAATTTGGATTATCAATCATACCAATCAGAAGAATGGACATGATCGGAATTGACGAAATCAAGGTTCACTAAGTCAAAATCTTCAATTCTAACAAGAAGCGCTAAAACAGGCTTCCAAAGCGCTAAATCCCAAAAGCGCTACTTTATCAGCTAAAAGCACTAAATCAGGGACCCGAAGTGTTAAATCTTGAACGCGCTATTTCAGCACTTTGAAGTGCTAAAACAGGCTTCTGAAGCACTAGAAGTCCCGAAGTGCTACTTTTCTGCATTGAAGCACTACAATAGTTTGTCAAAGTGCCGCTTTACCATAAGCGCTAGAATAGACCCTGAAAGTGCTAATCCACCAAATCAAAGTGCTAAAATCTGGCATCAAAGTGCTAATTCTTGACTCCTAAGCACTAAATCATTGAAAGCGCTACATTACCAACTGGAAGCGCTAGAGTTTTTAACGCAAGCACTAAAACTCAAAGCACTAATTGATCTACTGGAAGTGATATAGCGTGGCTTGAAAGCGCTAAAACTGACCTAGACACGCCTAATGTCATTAAAGCATAAAAAACAAAAAATCATGAATTACGAGGAGGTCAAGGGGTACATACCGGAGGTCCATATGTGACCGATCGTCGGTGACGTCAAACATGCTCGAATCGGTGAGTGTGGAAGGGCATAGGCATCTTGCTCCAGTTGGTAGAAAAGTCTTTATCACAAAGATTTTTTAAATTCAAAAAGTGAAAATGAATTGGAAAATGACCTTTTGGAGTATTTATAATTTTAGGAAAGGTATTTTGGTGGATTTTTATTATCTTTTAATTAATTTTATCAGGAAATTAATTAGAAACTCATCTGCGGGCTAGATTTCTTCATTATTTGCTGGGAGATAAATTATTTCTTCATCAAATCACATCAAATCATCAAAAAATCATAAAAATTCTAAAAAATTCTAAAAATCATCAGTTCATTAATTTATCTCCCGAGGGGGCATATTATCATCCATCATCTGAAAATCAATGTCTGGGGCTTGTCTAGGGCATACGGAATTATTTTTTTATATATCATCAATCCTGGCAGTAACAATAAAATATTTCTTCGAAGCAACGTGTAAACACATCACTTCAAAGAGGGGCAAAATGTATACACCTAAAATTGGTCTTGAAAATTCCGATTAATTAAATACAAATTATTTGATTAATTATCCTAATTTCCTCTACTATCAAATAAATAGAAATATTTATTTAATATAGTTCACCATTAAATTCATCTTAATTAAATAAACAAAATTAAATACTTTGTTCGATTTAATTATCACATCCCTATTTTATTCTATCACATCAATTCTAAATTAATTAAATAAAGATTAAACGCTTTATTGATTAATTATCATATTTTTCTGTTTAATTTAAATAAACAACTATCCTATAGTTCATTTTATTAAATTATTTATCCCTCTTTTGCTAATTTAAATAAATCAAAAATATTTGAATTAAAGCACAAAGAATATTCCGTCTATATTCTCTCAAAAATGAATTAGATATCCTATGTGTAAACCATGTCTAAAATATGTCAAAATTAATTGATTGAAACTTCACAGGAAGTTTTGGAGACAAATTGGAGACAAATTTGGAATTTGATCTCTCAATCCTCCTCCATCAATCCTTCCTCTTCTCTTGCCTGGTGTTTTCATGGGTAGAGACAATCTCCATATTTCTCTCAATCTCCTCCATCTCTCACCATTCAATTCTCCAGATTGAATCCAAGCCTCTCAAAGCTTTCCTTGTGCATTTCTACAACCAGGAATTCTATAAATAAAGCCTCATTGAACCAAGAAAAAGATCCAGATAATCTAACTTTTGCACTCTTACTCTGCAGGAATTCAAGCATCAAGCAATCAAACTTTCACATCAATGGCTACCTCCTGTAGCTACAATTATCTGTTTCATATCCATATCATACTAGTTTAATTGATTTATCATCTAGTCTTGTCTTTTAGCTCCATATCATTGCATTAGTATCATCTCATTCTTCAGATAGTCATTTTAACAATCATAGTGCTTAACAATCTGAGAGTAATTTTGATTTAATAAATCTTTGGAGATAGAGAGCAATATGACGCTTTCAATTGATTCAATTTGATTAATCTTTGATATAATGTCGTATTAAGAAGTGTTTTAATCTTGTTTACTTATTCACACTTACACATCTAAATACATCATCAATAAGTAAATTCCTCATGTAACAATCAGATTCTTCATTTCCATAAAACTTCGGAAGAATCCGCTAGAGACGGAAATCCCCAAAAACAACAATGGTTTTAATCAATCCAGGAAAATGAAGAAGGCACGGAACATCCGGGAAAATCCAAATGGGGCAGATTTCAGAAGAAGTAAGACAAGCTCACCATGAAAGCAAGGATTTGGAAAAACAACCAGGCGATGGACACCGAGAAAATCCAGAGGAAACGACATTCCGCAAGGCAAGCAAAAGTCTGGTTTAATAGAAGAATAAAGGAAAGACAGGGAGACCCGGGAAAATCCAGTAAGGGAAAAATTTTGCAAAGGCAACGAAAACCCAAACATCTATGCTTTCCTCGTCTTCACCCAAATAGACCAAAATGATCATGGACCATGAGCCTGCAGCCCAGAAATGATCCAACCGACATCCCAAATGGACCAACCATGAATTTAAAACCCTTCTCCTGGCAATTTGAAAGGGAATTGGCTATGCCCTAGGTCAAGAACCCTGAGAATTTCTGCCATGAAAGCACAAAGAAACTCAAGCACAACTTGCTTGCAAAAAGGATAGGAATTTTGTGGCAAAGCCAAGCAAGCCTCGAAAAAATCAACAAAAGACCATCAAAGCAAATATTCAGTGATCAACTAGATGGACTGGCAAAACAATGGAAACCCCAAATGCCCAGACATGGTGTGCACACATTAGCACAAGATATGAAGCAATGAATAATATGAAAGTGCAGAGCAAAGCAACAAAACTAGAAGAGGAAGAGGGCATATCCACATACCGTGAGAGTAGGAGAAAATGAAACCCGGGATGCCCATAAACAACCTCCAAGCATGAGCAGAAAAAAAAGAAATGCCCCAGAAATCTGAATGCAGGACTCAAAATCTCCTCAAATGCAAAATCTAGTGACACTCCTCAAGCTCCAGCACTCCAAGCTCAAATGAAAAGCAATTAATCAAACTCAAATAATGAATCACTTCACAAAATTCAATATATCATTGCGCCCAAAAGGTTGCGCAATTGCCATTAATGCAACTGACAAGACGGCCAAGAACAAAACCCGGAAATCCAACAAAGCCTAGGACTTCAGAAAAATCCAGACATGATGGATTTCCCTGGACTCGAGTAGAAAGGTAGCCAATTCCAAACACCAAAGGGAAACTGGGAAAGTCCGAACAGGGCAGATTTTCCTGAACTCAGCAAAAAACCTGAACCGCACCCAGAACTTAAGGTTGACAATATAAATCATAAATGGGTCATTCCAACCAGCAGGATGAGTATCAAAGCACATGCCCAAGCAAGAAAAATTCCAAAATAGAAAGGCCAAGACACCGAAAAATGAAGAAAAAGAGGGTCCCAACTTTCAATGGGGCGTGTGTGCAAAAATTGCGCAACAATCTTGTGTTGCATTGGGATTGTTGTCTCTCTGTAACAAGTCTTCTTTTTCTTCTTTTTCTTCTTTTTATCTCTATGGAAGTGAGCCATCTTTGTTGTAGCCCTATGGACAGTGAGTCTGGATAGTTATTCCTTATTTCAAGTAGTGAGCCTTATCTCAAGCAGTGATCCTTATTTCAAGCAGTGAGCCTTTTGTAATCAGTTTTGATATTCTCTATAGTGTGAGTTAATCCTCACCATGGTTTTTCCATCATTGGGTTTTCCACGTAAATCTGGTGTTATTGTGTTTGTGCATTGTCATTTGATGGTTAATCACTTAATCAGTTTATGTGTTAGTTCTGGTAATTGAATTTAAGGTTATAATCTATGACAGTTGATTCACCTCCCCCCTTAGTTGTCCTATCCAACATTGAATACATCAATACAACCTATAAACTATATAAGTTTTTTTGTATTCTAGTATAACATGTTTTTAAAATGAGACATAATTCAAGGATTTGAGATTTACAAAATCACATAAATTAGATCAAATCATTAAAATACATTCACAAATGAATTTCAAGAAGGAGAAATATGTTATTTATATAGAAAAATGGGACTTTCCACATTACAAAGCTTAAAATACATCAAATTTTTGTTTCAATATTGAATATTATCTCAAAAATAGGTTACAGAGTGCCTTTTCTTTCTTAGATTAGAAAAATAATGGTAAGAACTAACTAAAAAAGAATAGGCACCTAGTTTTTTTATTAAAAAGCTCCTCTTGCATGAATGGAGTTGTCTTCGAGGAAGAGGTTGAGTCTGCATGTTGATTCAAAGTTGTCTAGATGTGGAAATCCCTCTTGAAATATTTGAAAAATCATACAAAACTTAGGAGATGAGTTGACCTTGACTTCTTTGACTTCACACTCCTTGCATGCCCCTTGAAATCTGCTCCAACTAAAGTTTCAAGAAGTCTTTAAAAATATGCATGATACTGATTGGAAAACTACCTTTGAATAATTTTTATGAAGTTTTTAGGTTGTTGGATGTAAAAGGAAAAATAACCTTCATTTTAGGGCCCAAAAATTCACCAAATTACATGCTTATGGCTTCATACTTCACTTATCTCAAGTTATATCCGTGTAGGCTTCTTAACAAGCCTAAATTTGGTGTACATGCCTCAAAATTAAAGTATTTTTTAGCCTTAACTTGTGAGTACTCCTACATGATGATGATCATATGGAGTTATCTAAAGAAAAATAGTGCTTCATCAAGTGGCATAGGAGTAACTTAAAATCTATCACATAATACATTCCTTAAAAAATTACTTTATCACTAAGTATAAATCAATGTCTTCATCTCTCTATTTTTGTATCATCTTTGGTAATATACCTTTTGGTAGGTTTTTTCTCTACCTCTCAATAGGTATGTGGGTGATATGTTTGTTCTCTTAATAAACCCTAACACCATTGTCATTTAAACTTGTATCCCTTGACCAATCATTCCCTCTGTCTACCTTTAGTCTTGATCATAGTCATAATCCATGACTATCCTTAATATAAGGTCTCCTCTTGACAATCATCTTCAATGGTGACTATCCTTTTAACCTCAAGTATGTATAGACACATTTATATGACTATCCTCTTATGGACATGATATTGCATCTCTTTTCCACTGTCACTCTTTCTATGGCTATCCTTGAATCTTTCCTCTACAGGTTTTCTCCCCCAAAGATGTATACTTTCTTTGATTTCCATGATCCCTATTCATTACTAGTACAAATAGTTCTATTGAAAAACTCTAACTTCTTAGATTGATTTAACTGGTTGGGTTGTCACCAAATTGTGCTTAAATTTATATATCCACTTTTCAATATTTATATTTTTGAACCTCATTGTTCAATGCTCATAGTGATTGTTCTCTTGATTGTGTTAGTTCAATCGTCTTATGACTACCCCTTCAAGACAATGTTGTGTCCATATATAATGATCCTTCGATAGGCCAGAGAATGATATAGTATAGGGTTGCCCTCTCTAAGAAACAACTTTATACATTTTTTTCTATAAAAACTTAACTATCATTATTTCTTGTCCTCAATGGAACTTCATTACATTGAATTTCCTCTTACTACCTGTATACATCCTTGAAATCTATCCCTCTTGATGATTCTTTGAAATTGTGAACCCCAATCCTACACCTACACAAACATGGTAAACAAGCACATTATTAGATTGAAATGAAAGCAAGAACAAGGATTCCCCATGAAATTAGATTGAAACATTAACATAGAAAGAAAATGAAGAACAATACAAATGAAAGTAAATGAATCGTATTTTAATGAACAAACTATCAATCCCATGGGGGAATTAGTGCCAATTATGTGTAGAAATTGGCCATTTTCCCAACTACTTTGTAAGCTTTGATGATTTGATCCACTTGATGGTGAAGAAATGTGATTCCTTGAGAAAACCTGCAATAACCTAGCTATGGTGATGGAAAATGCTCAAGAAATTTATAAAATAGCTCTAATATGAAGATAATAACTTTTCATTCAAATTGTGGATGATCAATTCGATAGAGGAGGCCTCTATTTATAGATTAAAAGAATGGAATATTGAAGGATTTGGGTGAATGTGGGACAAAAGACCAACCAATGAGAAGAGGTCACTTGTCCACATGTGATTGGAGGAGGAATGAGCACATTTTGATGAATGTGCCCATAAATGTTATTAGTTTGAATTTGAAATTAGTGAAATGACATGTTTAGAGGGAAGCGAAATGGATTTAATGTCACTTGGCTCAAGGCAAAAGGACTTGTAAGGTGAAATAAATGCCTTGTTGGAAGGACTGAGTCCACTTGGATTTGAATTCAAATTTGAGGGAATATTCTCCTTTTATGCCATGTTGAGAGAAAATAGAGATTTAATAAATGAATTAAATCTATTTTCATGTGCAAGTGGTAAAAGCTAAAGGATGGGACATGATTTAAGATTAAACTAATTGAAGATTAATTAATGTAATGAGGAATTAGGAGATGTGACAATTTAGACTTAAATTTATGCATTGATTTAAATCAAATTGAGAGGATGGGTTTAATTAAATAAATGTTTTGATTTATTTAACTAAAGGGGACAATGTTAGATTAAATTAAATAAGTTTTTAATTTATTCAATTTAATAAGAGGACTTTAGAGTTTTATTTTAAATAAAATGAATTATTTAATTAAAGAGAGATATGAGGGTTAATTAAATTAAATTGATTAAATTAATCAATAGGGGAGAATGACTTAATTAGATAAATAATCATTTATTTAATTAATGGATGAAGAGTGATGATAAGCTGGGAGTATGATTTAGGATGAAACGATGTTAGTAATCAGGATCAAGTGTGTCGGTCAATTTTCCATGTCTACAGAAATGATAGTGTTTTACTTGGTAAGGACTATCCTTACATCACTTCCCTCAATTATATTTGCACAGTATTCTTTCTAGCCTTTCTCAAATGTTTCCCGAATGACTACCATCTACATTATCATGAATTTCATGATGAGCTTGATGAGATTCAAAGGTCTAACACCATTTTCACTTGGTATTTCTTATCTCTTTTCTCAATTTCATCTAGGTTTTGGAACATGCTTGATGATGACTCCAAAGAGTTCATTACAAAGAGGATTGTCCACTATTTTAACATAATAGACCTGTCTTCTCATGTTGCATACTTATAATTGGTTGTCATACATTAGTGAATAGGGTATAATTTTTTCCTTTATTCTTCACATACCTGTCACTATACTTTTGCATGGTGACTATTGTAATACTTCATTTGAAATGATTGTCAATTCATGAAAACTTGCTCCTAGGACTATCATATGGAACATGTTCTTTGAATGGAATTTGTCTTGTTTACAGTAATAAGGTCATGACTATCCTTATTATCATTATGGATCATTTATGGAAATCACTACCTTGAATACTTGGTTTCTACTTCATTGTCCTCCTTTGTTTGTCTCCTGCCACTATCCTCTTTTTGGTTGTACATTTCATTACTTAATTAAATAATTTTCATGACATGTGATCCTTTTGATTATTGTGACTACCTTTCAATTGAGTTTCCATGAACCTACTTTCTCTCTCTCTTTATTTGGCCCATTATCTTAATCATGGTCATGAAGTATGACTATACTCATTTACCTAAAGGATTGTCTTTTTATAGGTGGCCATCCTTGCATTATTACCTCATTTGCATTCCATGGATTCCCTATTTATATCTCTTCATTATGACTTCCATGCTTAATGGGACTACCTTCTAACTCCATCCTTCCATGGTTTATTTATTTGAGTGATCAATGGTTTCTCTAGGACTTGCACTTTTTAACATACTATCATCTTTTATGTGTGCTCTGAAATTGGCCTCTTTTCCTTATATCTTTGTGCACTATTAATCCAATTTTCCAATATTTGATCTTACCTACTATCAAAAATTATTTGAAACATCATTTCATTCACCATTATAACTATCATATATTGATTTTATGCATTGAATAACTAGACTAATGTTTCTCTTTAAGTTTTGATAATATAGGATTGTGTTTGTTATATCAAACTACCTTTTTGGACTATGTTGGCTTCTTACTTGTATGATCTTCTATCTTTGACTACCATAGGACTATCCTTAGTTTCATCATAAATCTTCATCCCTTTTACATTTTCACGGTACAATTTGGTGATGGCCTCCCTTCATCTTTGCTACTATCCTCTATCAACATTGTGACTATCCTCCATGTCTTTACTATCATATTTTCTTTTGTGGATTAACAACTTGACAGTCCTTTCTTATTTCATGCTCACTTCATTGACTTGGTATTTCAAGGTGACTACCATCCTAGTATGATTTATCCTTGGTCATTTGATTTTCCTCCATTATTTTTCTCTTTCCACTATTCTCTTCACCTTAGATACTCTTTCCAAATGCATGTCTTTATGCCCCTTGATCTATTCTTTCTCATAGGATCATGGTGATTATATTTTATACCTTAAAGAACTAAACACATATCAAGGTTTTGACCACATACATGAATATAGGGTTGGCATTCCATGCCTAACTCAAAGGAACTATCTTTTCAGTACTAAAGGATTATCTTGGATAATCATGAACAACCTATTCATTTCTCATCTTTAAATATTTTTCTTCTACTAACCCTTATGAACCTTGCTCTTGTCTTTGAAGTGACTATCCTAATTTTGGTAAAGATTGACCTCCTTAAATAGGACTATCAATCTCTATATGATGGGAATATGACTTTCTTTGAGATATTATCTTTATCATTTTATATTTTAAGACTATGGTGACTTAATATATACTTTTTCTCTATTTCTCCTACCATGAGACTATCATTTAATTTCATGAAATTTCCCCTTTTTGATGAAATCACTGCCTTCTATTTATAGACTCTAATGCTTCTCTTTAACTATATTATGGACTTGTCTAGGGTTTTGAAATATGGATATTTTTCTTTTTTCTATGACTATCCCATGATTTATAAAGACCATAATCTTCTTGAATCTTCCTCTTGAAAGGACTGTCTTTTGCATTTGATATCTTAGCTTGTCAATCTTTATAAGGTTTGAAATTAATGTCATATCTATAAACCCACTAAATCATGGCTAGGGTTTAGGAAAAGGTTAATGATAGAAAATTTTGAGTTTTAATGGCAATACTTTAGCTTATTTGACCTAGGGTTGTAAGATTTTTATGAATGTATTTATTATATTTATGTTCTTTCCTCTTTAAAACTTCAAAACTTGCATCAAAAACCTTTCTAGATGCAATAACAAAAATGATGGACATATAAAAATTTATAATGAAATCCACAAGTATTTCAAGTGGCTATCCCATAAAATGAAACTTATGAAAAGAAGAGTTTAAATATAGTCAAGATCTACCTCTTTGACTGTCATCTTTAGTGTATGTATCCTTAAAACTTGAAGATAATGAAAGGAATCATATTGCATGCATATATAGGAAGTGTTGCAACCAGTATAGAACTCCTTGTAGCCTCTTCCTATCTTCTTTCTCATTCCTATCCACCATGAAAATTTCTTAAACTATTGTGTTAATGGTACTCACAAGGTCTGAAACCCTAGGATTATTCCTCTATGTGGTGCTTTCTTTCAGAATTGATTTTCTCTTTCAGTGAACTTGGCACCTAGACTTTGTTTTTTTTTTTCATTTTTTACCTCCTTTTTACATGCATGTGAGGTTTTATTTTACTTTAGTGTAGGAAATGGAACTTGAGGTAAGTTCTACTAAAACTTTACTTTCACTCAAACTTAAAAAAATAAAATAAAATCAACACCCCATTTTAAGGGAAACAAGGACTCAAAATAAAATATCATTTGAATACCAAAACTTTAGTAAATTTCCAAAGATTATTGAGAAATAGACAATAAAACTAATAGAAAAATTACTAAATTAAAACACATGAATCCCTTAGAGGAAAATCACAACCATATTTAATTCATTGCAACCTCTATTAGAGTAAATTAGATTCAAACCTTTTAAACTAATAGTCATCAATGTCTCATAATACAATCCAAGGATTATCTCATAAAAAAATTGGAATAGTTTTTATGAGATGGCGTGATGACCATTGAGAACTAAAATTTCAACCATCATATTTATGATTGTATGGGTTGTCTTATTTTTCCACCACTAGAATTACATGTGAATTTGTGCCTTTAGGATGAATAATTATCTCTTGGTAGGGAAATTCCAATTGGGTAGTTTCAAGGTCCTATTAAGTCATTAATGGTGATTTTGGTCATGTAGAGAAGTTGGTGGGAGTGAATAGTGAAAAATATGAGAGTTAACAAAGTTTCAAGGATCAAGGGTTGGGCATACTTCATAATATAAGAAAATGGGTAAGGATATTAACACTACAAATCCAAATCTAAAGTCCATATGAAGTAACTTATTAGGATTTGGGACTAGAGCTATGAAGGAAATCGCCATGAAGGAGCACAAATAGAAAATGTTAAAATTCACAATCTTAGTAAGATAAATAGTGAAGAGTGTCAATTATCATATTTTTAGGATGTTTGATACATTATACTAAATTAGAGGGATCCCAACATCTTTAACTTCGATAAGGAACTTGAAAATAAATTTCAGAATTTAGGGATTAGGTATACAAAGGAAAAAATACATGAGAAAAGAGATGGCCAAAACCCTAGCTAAAAAAGGTAACTTAGTACCAAATGCAAAGTTTCAAGGATTCAAGGTTCAAATGAAGGAATACTAGTATGAGTAAATCTAAAACTTTAACAAGTAAACTGGATGAAGGTAAGGAATGGATGAAAGCAATGCTAGGAAGGAAAAAATTGAAGTTATGATAGAGAAAAAGAAAAGAATGGATAAAGGTATGCCAACACAGGAGATTTTGATATCTTGATAGGAATAAATAAAATAATTTAGTCAGGAAAAAATGCATGCTAAGAAGGGCAACTTTTAAGAACACAACTTGCACACTTAGAATTTTTAAGATTTTAAAATATTCAACACATTGATTAGCATGCATGGAACAACAAAAGACAAAACAATAAAAAATCACAAAGGTAATAGCCACTTATACTCTCTTAGATTGATTATAACTCATGGTTTGAATGTGTACCATGGGAGCATAATAAAGAGAAATGAGACATATTAAATGGGGTGTCAACATTGGCTCTAGTTGGGGACATATGTCTCTTATAGTCACATCAATAATCTAAAAATTTGGGAGCATACCAACATAGGGGATAAAAAAAGATAGACCAAGACAACATTATCTTATCATAATTAAATAGGGATCATGATTACACAAAGGAACATGCAACATAAGACTTGCATGAAAAATTACAACATGGACAACACAAAAGGATAAATATATGTACAAATAATAACTAAAATTCATCTTTAAAATAATTAGTGCTTGAGATGTTGACCATGAACTAGAAACTCCAATAATTTTCAATCAAGACTCCGAAGGTAAAAATTAACTATTATATCTTTCAACAATTTGACAAGGTCCAACCCACAATACTAAAAAAAAACATGTTTTTCTTTTATCTTCTAAGTTAGAATTCCACACGAGAAAAAGATCCCCATCTAAAACTCCATTTAAACAACCTGAAAGTCCTAGAAAAATATACTTCATTTTCTATTTCCTCAATAGGTTCATCTATTTTTCAACTTGGTCAATTCATGAACTCTTTGGGAAATGGAATATTCTTCTTCACCCTCAATTGTTACAATAATTTTTAAACTATAAATTCAAGGCTAATTGGAAAGTAGCCCTTTATTTCATAAACTAGTTCAAATGAAATTTCCCAATAGCCTTCTTTTAGATTTATTCTATTTTCCCTAATGCTTAAGCTTATCATCCCACCCTTTTGTACTTTCATATAGAATCTTTATGATGATATTCAAGATAGATTTATTGTTGGAGTTAGCCTATCAATTTCCCTATGGATGATAAGGGGATGGATGTATTAGAGCTATCCTATATTGATAACATGTACATCAATGGTCACAATATTTGAAACACCTTATATTATTATCAACTATTTATTATGGCACCCCAAATCATATGATGAAATTATTTAGTAGAAAATTAATCACTTCTTTTGATGTAGAATTTTATGTAGGGATTTTATCCACCAATTTAATGAAGTAATTGGTAGCCACCTATGTAAGGGGGAATTATGGATCAAGGTTAGTATTAATGGATTCAATCAAATGAAATCAAAACAAAAGGATAAAACCCAACCTACTCATGAAATGTAATTGCCATAGTTGTGAATTCAACAAACAAAGTAAGCACAATCAAATGGAAACATAAATGAATTCAAACTACACAAATCTTACCATCCCATGTCGGAGTGTACCCATGTTGATCTCGATATGTCAGATTGCTCTTTAACATAAAGCCTCCATGGTTTACAAAATCTTGATAACGATGATGATGATCTAAACTATGAGGGTGTTTGCTCACATGACCTTTTTACAAATTCTCCAGATGAATTATGAGAGGGATGAAGGTTATTTTATAGATTTTCAAGTTTCAGATGAACAATCGGGATTCAAAGATGAAAGATCAGGATCAGCGGTCAAGGTCCATTGAGAGAAAATAGATTGATTAGTTAACTAATCTGATTAATCCAATTAAGGGAATCAGTTGGATAATTAGTGGGATTGGGAATTTAGATTGAGAAATCAGTAGACATGATTTGTTTAATCAAATTGTGTGAGGATGATTAATTAAGATTATTAATTAATTAATCTTGAGAGGAACGTGCAAGATGTATTTGATTTAATAAATAAAAATTTATTTATTAATAGACTATGTTGAGTGAATTTGGGGAAATTGAATAATTGATTTAATTATTTAATTTGGAAGAGGGGAGGTAGATTAATTAGATAATTAATTATAACTATTTAATTAAATTAGAAGAATAAGTAATGTTAGAGACATAATTAAATAATTAGTGTTTATTTAATTAATCAAGAGGAATAAGGTTAAATCAGTGATGTCACACTTAAATTAATTAAACAATTCAAGATTATTTAATTAATATAGGAAAATAGGGTTAATGATGCAAATGATGTTAAAAAGAGGATAAATGATGCAATTGAAGTGATATGATGTGAATAATGGAAAAATGCAATTTAGGATGTGTGGTATGTGTTGAGCTATTTTTACATGTCTACATTTTTCCCCTCTTTCACACAAAGTATTGGTTATATTGTTTCAAAGAGTTCAATGTTTTGATTAAGAAAGAAAAAAAATTAATGTGTCCCACTATACCCCGGTGGTCAGTGAAAGGATGATAAGATGATGGGCTGCCCCCTCGAAAGATTGGCTGAAAAAATTACTTTTTGAGTCAGGCTCATGACAAGGTTTAGGAGTAGTTCTGATGCATAGAGGATGAAAAATTAGGCCCTAGGGGTCACATTTAAGGTTTAAGGTGATCCAAGGTGCTCAAAATTTAACCTAGGAGGGTTTCCAAGGCTAAAAATTAGGGTTTGGGGAGGTTAAAATAAGAAATTAGGGTTTAATTATCCTCATTTACACTCGGCCTTTTTTAATTCTAGCACTTTGGTGATCTAGTGTTTTTATTGTTGATTCATAATGGCCCACATAGATCAGATGTAGTCCATTAGTTCCAGCAGTTAGCCAACATAGGGATTGTGGTACATATACTTTTCATTTTATTTTTCATCTTTTTATGCTTTCGTAATTAATGCTCAAACCTTAAGTAGGACAATAGCCATAATTTAGGATAAATATCGTTATTGACATGATAATATCGCTATAGTACAAGGTTAGATGACCACAATCACAAAAACCAACCGCTATCATTGAATTGGACCTCTATAGTAAAAAGTGATCGCTATTGTTTGATCGTTGTAAAAAATAACTGTGTTAAAAAATTTAGGTAAATTAACACTATTGCAAAACATAACCACTATTGTAGCGGTAATAGGCTCGCTATCATAAAAGAGAGCCACTATTGTAGTGCATAATAGGCTTTCTATCATAAAAGAGAGCCACTATCATAGTAAAATAGGGTCGCTATTGTAAAATAGGGTCACTATCATCTAAAAAAGCTTGCTATTATTAAAACTGAATGTTTTAGCTAGTTTATTTGTAAACTTAAGTTCCCAGTTTGAGTTTATAGAAAAAATCTGATGTTGTGGGTTGAATGCTTGTAAGCAGTTCTCAAACCCTTGTATACATAGGAGCGATGACCATGACACTGATTAGATTTTATTGTTAGATTTCAGGAGCTCGAGAGGGACTTTTTGGACGTAGTTGGTCTTTGCTACATTTTTTATATGCTAGAGATCGAGATCATAGGGATATGATGACTACCTTATTGAGAGATGGAGGTCTGAGACCTCTTCATTCCACTTGCCTACTAGAGGGTCTACCATCACTCTTGAGGATGTATGGAGGATCCTACATATCTCGATTCACAAAGAGCTAGTGACATATGATGTTTGGAGGGGTTCCTAGACTATGCAAAGACTACTTGGGTTAGAGCATCTATAGGTTGTTGATTTGGAGATCGACATGAATCCTTTTAGTGATGGTGTTGATTTGATGTCAATGGTTTTTGTTGGACTTATTATCGGGCCTTTGACGCCTGATAAGAGGGCTAGAGGATTCCTCATTAGATGGGGGATCTGCATCGAGCAGATGATGGAGCATGCAATAGTATATTCTTGGGGCTTGTGTGTGTTATCTCATCTATATAGAGATATGCATGAGGTTGTCTACCAAGGTGGTAGGAGTATTTTGTTGAGGATGATTCTCCTTCATGTGTGGGCATGGGATCCTATTATGGTTACACGTCCCGATGGTATAGTTTGATAGGATCTTGATGATCCCTTTTCATACAAATATTTTGATTACTTTCATTATACACAACCAGGTAGACTATCATACCGGTGGGGGATCTTGGATGATGTCATTGAGTTCATTTGGAGACCCTTTATAGCATGTGAGGCTTAGTTTGATGACCATGAGCAATTGACTTATTACAGATAGACTCGATGGCTGATAGGATAAGTTGATATTATTTTAGAGAGATACCTCCTTGAGAGGGTTTTGAGATAGTTTGGTGAGAGAAAAACTCACCCAATAGATGGTTATCACACTCATTTTGGATGCATAGCTTGAGAGGTCAATGCTTGGGGGGCTAGAGAATACTTAGGGGTATCTATTATAGGTTTTATAGGACTCACACCTGTTGGATGGGGATGGGCAATCGGTCCTCCTGATCTAAGGACTACTAGGTATTACACACAATGGTGGGCCCTCCATCAACCCTTGAGACTTATAGCTCCTATTAGTGTTGGCCCAATCATTGGCCAGGTTAGGAGGATGGAAGGTGTAGTAGGGAGCATGGGAGATAGGTAGAGGTTGTACATTGCATATGAGCATTTGAAGAGGGGTCAAGATGATTAGGTGGATGATAGCCATCAATAGGATAATTAGTAGGAACCATAGGACTAACAACAATAGTAGTAGTCACCACAGGAACCTCCCCCACAAGGGGATATGCAAGCAAACGTTGGGTAGCTCATGATTGATAGAGATGTTAGGGTTCTTGAGAGAGACACCAAGGTTTCTTGGCAACAAGTTGTGGATGCCTAGGTAGTTATATTGATTGCAGAGAGGAACACTATTAGGGTAGAGAGAGATTCTCTCTGCTAGGAGAGGGATGCATTGAGGTATCAGCTGGAGAATAAGAGACAATTGAGGAAAAAATTAGATATTTCACATGCTTCTTGTATTTATTAAGATCAGTGGAAGAGGGAGACAGAGGCCCTGATAAAGGAGAGGACCTACTACAGGACTCTTTATGAGGCTCAGGTTTTGAGACCACAGAGATGTCCTAGATTCAGGATGCCTAAAATTGCTATGGGTGCAGATTCATCAGATGGCCAATCAATGGATAGACCATTGAAACAACCCTCTCAGCTAATCCAGCAACCTCAACCATCTCCTACACATAACCATTGAGATCAGCATGATGGGGAGCAGCATAGATCATCACCTCGAGACTAGCAGCGGGGTTGATATTTATTTTCTTCATGGTCTTATGTTATTGTATCAGAGACTTGATGTAGACATGCTTTTTATATGCATTCATCAACCCATTTGATGCCTTGTATATATTTTATATATTTTTTGATGTTCTTTCACACATGATACTAATGATGTACATTGATATTCCATTTTTTGATGATATACAAGATAACATTTTTTTTCATGGCATATATGTGTTATGTGACACTTATGGATGTTTATAGATGCTTATATCTATATGATAAATGATTTATGATCATATGCTCATGTTTTATACTTTTTTTATACATTTATATGATATGGATGTATGGATGATTTATGCATGTAGGCAATGGATAATGTTATGATGTATGATGTTTTATTATATGATAGACTTGATATGCACTGATGAGTCTGTGGATGTAGGATACATGTCATACTAATGATATTTTTGATACAGATGTTAGTCAGAAGACATGTTACTATGATTAGCAATAGATAAAAGTGTTAGATGATTGATCTAATTAATAAAAACTCATAGACTATGATTATGATGATAAACATTCATGAGATGATTGATGTTGTATATTGATGATATGTGATAATATGTATTGATGGGTTTTCTTTTTATTTCATGGAGAAATAAGTAGTTTATAACAATCCTTATTAATGTAGAAAATAGACATGATGCACCACAATATTAAAGACCCAGGTGGCTTTGCATCCATTGCATGGACTTTGACTTTGCAAACAAAGAGTATTCTTGCTCATACATGACATATGGAAACCTTGCTAGAGTATATGGGTGAGAAGTTTCAAAAAAAATTGGAGTTGTTACATAGAGAGGTATGTCGTACCCAACATGTGAAACCACTACACGAAATTCCCCAAAATGACTTCCACACATAAAACAAAGAAAGTATTCGACGTGGTTGTATTGCAAAAATATCCAATAAACAATGTAGATAGAAAATCAATAATCAATGCCCCATTCCTTCCTCTCTAAATCCTTATGGACATCCTTGAGAGACCCTGGGAATTTGACAATAAGATAAATCAAAAAAAGAGATATGATCATAAAAGATAAACAATGTTGTAGTATCACTTTCCATAGATGTTTTGATGTTTCATGATGTTACCCATTGATGATACCTATTATAGGAATGATTTATCTATTAAGACACATGTTAGGATGTTGATGATGATTTTAAAAAGGAGGGGTAGTTAACACTTAGGCATTGTTTTAGTCTGATGATGATCCAATCATTTCATTTATTTACTTGGAAGTTTTGGATTCTGATGTTTGCTTTGTTTGTTGATTGTGTTGCCAAAGGTTGAAGGCGATGATTGTTTATTATGGATGGAAATTTTATTGTGGATAGGTGATAATGGAGATAGTATTTTTTATATTTCTTGAATGTTTTTATGCTTTTGAGTTTATTTGATGTTGTTTTTGGTGCTTTCAAGATATTTGGATTTTTTTGGTGTTTTTTGAGAGATTTAGAGACCAAGAGGGGGACCTAAGGGGACTGACCTAATGCCTCAAGGGCTCATTGATAATGGCCTTGCCTACATCTGTGTAGAGGCGGCATAGTTTTACTAACCATGATTGACACTATTTTTGGATTTTTCTTACTGTTTATAAATGATTTTTGGATTTTGATAACATATTTGAATGTTTTTGGATTTTTCACCAAGTTTAAAGACTAAGAGGGACACCTAAATCAGATGACTTATTACCTCAGGGGCTCATCGATGATGGCCTTTCCTACATTCTACATGTAGAGACAGTGTAGTTTTATTATTTTGAGTCAATGCAGCTTGTCTGAAGATAGCCTACAATGTTTTTGGGATTTTTGATGTTTTACAAATTTGTTTTGGATTTTGACTATTTTTTGGATGATTTTGATTTTCATAGTTTTTTGCAAGTGATGGGATTAACAAGGATCCAATCCACTACTAGGTTTAGGAGGTTTCCACTAGTTTAGAATAAGATTATGCTTTATTAGGGATAGGTGGATAAAATGGATGGTGGATAGAGATGGTGCAGCAAGGTTCAACACTTGATCAATTATCGAGACATGGTTGTGTTGCGTTGGCATTGATTTTTTATTGATTTCAAAGTCACTAATGGTTTGGAATTGGTATTTATTCATCATTAAAGGTGCTTCAATTCATTCATCATTCAATGTGCTTCAAGTCATTCATCACTATCAAGGTGTTTCAAGTTATTCAGTCAAGTGAATCAAGGTATTCAAGTCATTCAGTCAAGGACAAGGTATTGCAAAGTTTCATGTTGATTTTTTATTTATTTTGTCGTGTCATCAAGGCAAATGATATGTTCATGTTTCTTCATTTAGTCAAGGCTTCAAGGGTTCTACTTGTTGATGCTTCCACATAGCTTCAAGAGTAATTCTAAATAGCTTCAAGGGTTTTACTTGTTGATGCTTATCCATGTTCACTCAAAGTGTTTTGAAGGGAGTTTGAATGTCACTGGTGATTTCCATCTTGAAGGCGAATAGTTGTGAGTGACTTTTTGGAGATTGGCACCAAATCTGAAAAGGGATTTTTTCTTTTGCATAGAGTCACGTTTTGGAAGGCTTTTTGTATCGATGAAAAGCAGATTTTTGGTGAAGAATATAAAGCTTCTAACTTGAGTAAGTTTTGACAATACAATGTATTTATTTTGTAAATCTTTGTATAAATTTTTTTATTAGAAGATCAGTAAAAAATGAAGATACTAAGGGTTTTTGTGTGTATGCAAATTTGAGTATGGAAGAGAATTTTTATTGACTATAATTTCTATGAAAAGAAGACTAAGAATATTTTATGTTTGAGAAGATTGAGAACAACAGATGACTGATGAAAGAGATTAATATTTAAACTTTCATAAAGTAGAACAATATCAGAGGTGTCATGAATTTGTATAAGAAATGATCTCAAATGTGTTTGGTTTGTTGTAAAGTTGTGTTTGAGTAGAATGGTAATTGATTCTCATAAAAAATAAAGGTGATTGTAGAATGGTAATTGGTTCTCTTTGAAAAGAAAGGTGATTGCAGAATGGTAATTGGGATTCTTTGAAACTAAAATTTTAGAGGTTGAAGATTCAAAATATCCTATTCAAGGATAAAGAATTCAAAGATTCAAAGTTGTATGTTTCCTTGTATTGAGTACTTGAAAGTCCTGAAGATTTGTTTCTTTTTGTGCCAAATTGGGGGAGATAAGGTGTATGTATAAGTGTTATAGAATACATCTATAACTTTTTTTTTCAATGTAAACAGAGTAGTACTCTATATTGATCTTCTTGTATTTGAATATTAGAGTTGGTGCTTCAGTTTTTTCAAAGTTGGTGCTTCGAAGGAGAGTTGGTGCTCTCGATTAGAGTGGTTTTTTCACCCTTTTAGGGTTTTTCCACTCATAAATTTGGTGTCTCATGTTTCCTTGATGATGTGTTTCTTTGTGCATGATTTAGTATTTTCATATTCACATGTGTTGTTGTAATTTGCACATCTTTGTGTTCATTCATTAAAAGCATGTCTAAATTTTTGTGTGGTTAAGAGTGTTAAGGTTTTGAGATTCATTTTATTTGACCACTAATTCACCCCCCCTCTTAGTGGTCTTATACTCCAATGAGTGGTATTAGAGCCACAAGTCCCTTTGCATAAGTTTCAATAACTTGGTAGATTCTGGTAGAGGGGTACCTATTATGGCTAACCAAGAAGGTTGTTCTACTTCTAAAGAACCTTTATTTGATGGTTTGGGTTTTCCTTTTGGAATTTTAGAATAGAAAATTACTTATCTTCTCAAGGTTATGATGTTTGAGCAGCAGTTGAAACTGAATATACTATAGCTACAACACCTACTACTGTAGATGAGAAAAGGGCTTATGAATGTAATGCTAAAGTAAAAAATGATATTTTCTATGGATTGAAAAAGGATATTCTTGTCAAGGTTGTGGACTATAAATCAGAAAATGATATGTGGGATAGGTTAACAAATATCTATCAGGGTGATGATAAGGTCAAGGATGCCAAGCTACAAAACTTTAGAGCTAAATTTGAAGGGTTAAGAATGAACGAAGATGAGAATATTGATGATTACCTTTTAAGGGTTTAAGAAATAGTCAATGCTATTCGGGGCCTTGGAGAGACTTTGGAGGATAAAATAGTTGTCAAAAAGGCGTTAAGGTCACTTACAATCAAGTATGATTCTAAAATAGTTGTTGTTGAATAAATGGATATAAAATATCTCACCTTAGATGTACTTCATGGAACATTCACAACATATAAAATGATAATTTATAATGAAGATTCCACAATAAAAGAGGCTATCTTTAAATAATTTGGGGAAGCTTTCATTTAAATGTTTTAGCTATGGTAAAATTGGACATTTTGTTACTAAATTTCCATATAAAGATTCTGAAAGTGGTGAAGATAATACTAGAAAGCAAGGAAAGAAGCAATTTAACCCTAAAAGAAAAAGAAAAATCAAAATAAGAAAATTTTGTTTGTCAAGGATGTTGATGTAACGAACAGTTATTCAAAAGATTCCATTGAAGAATAAGAAGAAACTTTATTCATGGATTTTGATGATCTAGGTGAAAAATAGAATGAAAAGAGTAAAGAAAAATTTGATAATGATGAAGAAGAGATTGATTTTGAGGGAGAGTTAAGATGTGCACTTGGTGAAATTAAAAAACCCAAAAAGGAGGCAATAGAGAAAATAAATCAGACTAAAAAGTTAATCAAGAGGGTCAATAAATTTGAAAAATTAGTTGCAGATTTAAAACTTCAACTTGAAGAGAACAAGAGAATTGTTGAAGTCACTAAAATGGAGCTAGATACAAAGTAAAATGAGTGTTTTCCTATAGCAGCATAAGTTGTGGCTTTGAATAAAATATTGGATATGTCTGGCAGTAGTGACAAGCTAGTATATCTCTTGGATAAGCAAAAAGGACATAAGAACAAAACTAGTTTAGGGTTTGTAGAAGGTGATTTCTCACACTCCAATGATATTTATTATGTTGATGGTGGTACTAATTTCACAATCAAAATATCCATGAGACCATTTAATAGCAAAAGGAATACATATTTCAAGTATATTCTGCACTTCTCTGGTTATTGCTTTAGCTGTAACCAATATGGGCATAAAGCTAGTGAATTTAAGATTGTTTTTAAAAGAAGATCAGGTTTTGCAAGTAGAAGTCATTTTGAGTTCTTAAATAGGTTGATATTATTTAACTATGGAAATTTTGGTCACATAGCTAAGTTTTATAGACCTAACTTAGAGGTACAACAAAAGAGAGTTAGTGCACATTCTAATGCTCATAAGGTGAAATTAGTTTGGAGACCAAAAATGATTGTTAAAAGGATTGAATCCTTGATTGTTCAAACTACCCTACATGCCAAGAAAAATGATCAATGGGTTGTAGATAGTGGGTTCTCTCATCACATGATAAGTGATAAGATAAAATTCATTAAATTTGAAGACTATGATGGTGGATCAGTCAAGTTTGGAGATGATTTTTGTATTCAAATAAAAGGTAAAGGTACTATATCTTTAGATGATGATACACCAATACATGATGTATACTATGTAGAAGGCTTTAAAATAACCTTTTGAGTGTAATTCAAATTTGTGACAATGTATTTGAAGTTCTTTTTAGTGCTCAAGGTTGTGTTAAAAGAAAAAATCAGGAAGAACAGTTGCAAAAAGGTTGAGAACAAAAGGAAATATTTATAATCTTCAAGATGGTGCAAAAAGAGATAAAGATGGACACATTTTCTTCATGGGTCAAGTTGAAGAAATTTGGTTATGGCACAAGAGGTTTGGACATGTAAACTTTGACAATCTTGTCAAGGTTAGTAAAAATCAAAATGTGAGAAATATGCCACTCATCTCCAGGCCAAGAAGTAGTACTTGAAAGGGATGAAAATTAGGTAAGCAAACAAGAATTAGTTTTAATTAAAAATAATAATCTTCTACTAAAACTTTGTAGCTTATTCATTCTAATTTGTGTGGTCCAACAAGGACAAAATCTTTAAATGGTGAAAGATATTTTATGCTCTTTATTGATGACTACACTAGAATGACCTAGGTGACATTTTTGAAGCATAAATCAAAAGCATTTAATAGATTCAAGGTTTTTAGAAAAATGGTTGAAATCGAATTAGATTTGAAAATTAAATTTCTATGATCAGATAAGTGTGGAGAGTATACTTTTGAGGACTACTGTGAAATTCATGGCATTAAAAGATAGTATTCAGCCCTAGGACAACTCAACAAAACAAAGTTGTTGAGAGAAAGAATATGGAAAGAACAATGCTTCTTGATGAAAATCTTCCTAACACTTATTGGAAAGAAGTAGTTCATACAACTATATACATTCTAAACAGGGTGAAGTTAAGATTAAACACCAAATATAGTCCATTTGAACTATGGCATGGTAAGTTAGCAAATGTTGATTATTTCAGAATCTTTGGTAGTAAATGTTTTATCAAGAGAGATGATGATAGTCTGGGCAGATTTGAGTCTAGGTGTGATGAGGGTATTCTCTTGGGCTATTCTACACATAGTAAAGCCTATAAGTGTTAAAATAAAAGACTCAAAAATATAGTAGAAAGTGTTAATGTTAAGATTGATGAAGGGTTGCACCCTTGTGAACAATCTTGTGAGCAGTAGATAGAAGATGATGTGGAAGAAGTTCAAGTTAAAAAATAAGAGGTGGAAGATCTAGTGGAAGAAGATGCTACTGAAAAGCCTATAGAGTCTATAGCTAAAACTCCTTCAAAAACTCCTTCAAAAGATCTACAAAGAGATCATCCTCATGAGATGATTATTGGGAACAAAATTGTTGGTGTGTAAACAAGAAGGATGCTTGCTAACACAAGTAATAAAGTGCATGTTTGTTTGATTTCATAAATTGAACCAAAGACCTATGTAGAGGCCAAAAAAGATGAGTGTTGGGTTAAATCTATGGAGGAGGAATTAAACCAGATTGAGAGGAACAAGACATGGGAACTTGTTCCTAGACCTAAAGACAAGAATGTTTTTGGAGCAAAATGGGTTTTTAGAAACATACTTGATGACAAAGGTAATGTAATCAAGAATAAAGCTAGACTAGTTTTCAAAGGACACTCTCAAGTTGAGGGTATTGATTCTAATGAAAATTTTGCACATGTAGCTAGATTTGAGGCCATAAGGATGTTTCTAGATTTTTTAGTTTACACGAATTTCAAGGTATTTCAAATGGATGTTAAATCAACATTTCTCAATGGTGGTCTTGAGAAGGAGGCTTACATGGAGAAGCCTGAGGGTTTTGAATGTGAAGAAAAGCAATATCATGTCTATAGACTAAAGAAGAAATTGTATGGCTTCAAACAAGCTCGTGGAGCATGGTACTCTAAGTTGGATAAGTATTTACAAGGGAAAGGGTTCAAAAAAGGAGGTGTTGAAAACAACTTGCATTTCATGACAAAAGGTGAAGATATTCTTATTGTTGTTGTTTATGTAGATGAAATTGTTTTTGGTAGAAATGATGACAACATGTGTAATGCTTTTCCTAACATCATGAAATCTGAATTTGAGATTTTTATTCTTCGAGAGTTGTCTTTCTTTCTTGGGTTGCAGGTCTCATAACTTGAGAAAGGTATTTTTATCTCTCAAATGAAGTACGCAAAATAAATGCTCAAAATATTTCAAATGGATCAAAGTAGACCAGTTGGCACTCCTATGGTTACTAGATGCAAGCTAGGAAAAGATGATGATGCTCCTGGTGTGGATCAGACCTTATTTAGATCTATGATTGGTAGTCTCTTGTACTTGATAGCCTCTAGGCCTGATATCATGCAGGTTGTATTCTTAGTGGAAAGATTCCAGTCTTCTCCCAAGCAATCTCACCTTAATGCAGTCAAGAGAATCTTTAGATATCTCAATGGCACTATTGATTATGGTTTATGTTACCCTAGACATGGTGATTTTACTTTACTTGCATATACTGATGTTCATTGGGTAGAGTGTCTTGATGATATAAAGAATACTAGTGGAGGATCCTTCTTCTTGGGTGGCAGATTAGTGTCCTAGCATAGCAAGAAACAAGATTCGGTGTCAGTCAATTATTCAAGAAGAATATATTGCAGCTACCTCATGTTGTTCTTAGGTCTTGTCGATGGTTCAAACACTCAAAGAAATCAAGGTAGAAGTATCTCATCCTATTCATATCTTATGTGACTAATAGTGCAATCAATATCTCCAAGAATCTTGTCATGCATGCAAGAACCAAACATTGCTATCAGATATCATTTCTTGAGGGAAAAATTTTTGGCTAATGAAGTTTTTTTGGATTACATAGCTTCTTGTGATCAAGTAGCTGAAATATTTACAAAAACATTGCCAAAGGAAGTCTTTAAATACTTAAGTGACAGGCTTGGGGTTCTTTCCCTTGCTCCTCTTTAATGAATAAAGTCAATTTATGCATGGTTTAAGGGGGAGACCTTGCATATATTTTATAATCCATCTTATGGGAATTTAATTTTTGTTATAGTGTGCTTTTATTTATGATTGATATACATATGTTTGTGGTTGATAGTGGCAGTAGTATGTTATGAATGAAAATAACAAAATTTGGTTATTCTATTGGTAAAGGTTTTCTTCAAGGGACTGCATCATCTAGGTTGCTTATTTGTTTAGTGATGGTCTATGTTTTTGATTTGTCAATGCTCCAAGAGTTTGAAGTCACATTTCTATAAAAGGGTTACAGTCTCAGCTTGTACAAGAGAAAGTAACTTATCTTGGATTGACAGTGTATTCGAGCCTTTTAATGATGACAGTGATTAGCTTAACTATGATCAGCTTGATAGTTTATTGCTTGGTTTATAACTATTTTTTTATGCTTTCTTCAAATGGTACAGTGATCTTTCATGTAGGACAGTTTTGTGATAGTATTTCTATTTTCTTTAATACTATGATAGTGCTAAGGTATAGTCCTAAATCTATTTTGACAGTGACTAAAAATAGTGGGTAATCTATTGATTGTGTAGTGGTTTGTCTCACTATAATGTCTTTGATGACTGTGGATGGTGTATGATAAATAGTATAGTGGATTTGTGGTAAATAGTACAGTGGTACAATATTTCTTCAATTCAATCCTTCTCTTGTGCTACTATGCTTGTTTTGCTACAAAGTGATAGTGTAAGGTACAATGTAAGATACAATGTTGCTACAGTAAATAGTATGCTATAATTGTGCTGCTATAAATTTGAATACTATCTCTTGAAAAAAAAATTGGGATGGTATGTATCTATACTTGCTTGGGACTATGTATCATGATATTGTTGGGATAGTATGTTTTAATTTTGTGAAATTTAATTCACTATCACAATGTCTTTCAGTGTGTTTTGGTCTCTTTGTCATTTTTTTCAAATGGGGAGAGAAAAAGAGCAAATAAGGTGCAAAATTTATGGAGTTGAAATCAATTCCAAAGGGGGGGTTTGTTGAATTGGCATTGATTTGTCATTGTTGTCAAATTAACTAATGGTTTGGTATTGGTAGTTATCAATCATTCAAGGTACTTCAAGTCATTCATCATTCAAGGTGCTTCAAGTTATTCAGTCAAGTGCATCAAGGTATTCAAGTAATTCAATCAAGGAAAAGGTATTGCAAAGTGCCATGTTGATTATTGATGTATTTTATCAAGTTTCATCACGGCAAATGATATGTTCATGTTTCTTCATTCAGTCAAGGATTCAAGGGTTCTACTTGTTGATGCTTCCATGTAGCTTTAAGGTTAATTCCAAATAGCTTCAAGGGTTTTACTTGTTGATGCTTATCCATGTTCACTTAGAGTGTTTTGAAGGGAGTTTGAATTTCACTGGTGATTTCCATCTTGAAGGCACACATTTGTGAGTGATTTTTTGGAGATTAGAACAAAATCTGAAAAGGGGTTTTTGCTTTTGCATGGAGTCACATTTTGGAAGGTTTTTTGTATCAATGAAAAGAATATTTTTGGTGAAGAAGATAAAGCTTCTAACTTGAGTAAGTTTTGACAATACCATGTATTTAGTATGCAAATATTTGTATAAATTTGTTTGTTTGAAGATCAGTAAAAAATGAAGATACACAGGGTTTTTATGTGTATACAAATTTGAGTATGGAAGAGAATTTTAATTGACTATATTTTTTTATGAAAAGAAGACTGAGAATATTTTATGTTTGAGAAGATTGAGAAAAATAGATGACTGATGAAAGAGATTGATATTTTAACTTTCATAAAGTAGAACAATATCAGAGATGTCATGAATTTTTATAAGAAATGATCTTAGATGTGTTTGGTTTGTGGTAAAGTTGTGTTTGAGCATAATGGTAATTGATTCTCATTGAAAAGAAAGGTGATTAAAAAAATGTAATTGATTCTCTTTGAAAAGAAAGGTGATTGTAGAATGGTAATTGGGCTTCTTTAAAACTAAAAATTTAGAGGTTGAAGATTCAGAATACCTTGTTCAAGGATAAAGAATTCAAAGATTCAAAGTTGTATGTTTCTTTGTATTGAGTACTTGAAAGTCCTGAAGATATGTTTCTTTTTGTGCCAAATTGGGGGAGATAAGGTGTATGTATAAGGGTTATAGAATACATCTATAACCTTTTTTTTCAATGTAAACAAAGTAGTACTCTATATTGATCTTCTTGTATTTGGAGACTAGAGTTGGTGCTTCAACCACTAGAGTTGGTGCTTCGAAGGAGAGTTGGTGCTCTCGATTAGAGTGGGTTTTTCACCCTTTTAGGGTTTTTCCACTCATAAATTTTATGTCTCATGTTTCCTTGATGATGTGTTACTTTGTGTATGATTTAGTATTTTCAGGTTCACATGTGTTGTTGTAATTTGCACGTCTTTGTGTTCATTCATTAAAAACATATCTAACGTTTTGTGTGGTTAAGAGTGTTAAGGTTTTCAAATTAATTTTATCTGACCACTGATTCACCCCCCCTCTTAGTGGTCCTATACTCCAACAAGTTGGGTGCACATTTTCTTATAGCGATGGATAGAGTGGATGCAATAGTAGATGGATAGTATCGATAGATGAGGATGTAGGACTTGTTCAAATATATTGCCTATTTACCATGTTTTCACTACAATACCAATCCTAGAAGTGCCACAAGGTGGTTTTCACTTAAAGGATGATTTATTTCTCTTTAATATTTTCTTTATTTATTTATTTTTTTTCTTTTTCACTTTTTTTTGGCTTGGGATATTTTGATACATTAGTTGTAGAAATTCTTGAGATGACTGTTGTTAAGAGGTTCAGCTAGAGGTTCTTCTTCCAAAGTAGAAAATTGATATGATCCAGATTTGTAGCTTGTTGTAATGATATAGGTACCTAGACAATTTAGTTCAAACTTACCTTTCCCATCTTGATTCAACTCGATCTTGTGATTTTCCTTTAGGACCAAGTCACCAACCTGAAAATTCATGTTTTTGATTCTCTTATCATAACTTCACTTGAGCTGATTTTGATAGGCCCAGAGATGGTTCAATGAACTCAAGCATCTTTCATCTATGAGTTCAAGCTCATTGAGTCTAGATACTCGATACTCTTCATTGCTAAAAATGTCATTCAATGATACTCTCAGGAATAGGATTCCAACCTCTATAGGCAATGTTGCTTTGGATCCGTAGACCAAGGAAAAGGGATTCACACCTATAGGTGTGTGGATGTTGTTTTTATAATTTTGTAAGGATGGGTTTAATTGTAAGTTCTAGTCATGATCAACATCATTAACAGTCTTATTTAGGATTTTTAGGATGGTCTTATTCGATGCTTCGGCCTGGCCATTTTCTTGGGGATAATATGGGGTTGAAAAATGGTGTTGGATAGAGAATCTCGAGTAAAGATCGTAGATGCCTTGGTTCTTAAACAATGTTCCATTATCTATTATTATAGTTTGTGGGATACCATATCGACAGATCAAATAGTTAAGAATGAACTTAAATATTTTTTCCCTATGATGTAAGTTGAAGGAATAGACTCTATCCACTTTGTAAAATAATCTCTAGCACTTATGATGAATTTGTGTTCGTTAGATGAGATTGGTGATATCTTTCCTATGAATTCAAGTCCCCACTAAGAGAAGGGCCATGGGGTAGTGATAGGACACAACTTTTGCATAGGTTTGTGCGTGAGATCTCTATATTATTAGTATTAATGACACTTCCTAGAAAAATGAATTGCTTCTTGCTCCAATGATGACCAATAATACCCTATTCGTAGAAAATTTTGGACTAGGTTGGGCCTGCTAGCATGGGACCCACAAACACCTTTGTGTCCTCTTACAAGGTATTTTTCACTTCTTCTACGTTGAGATATCGAAGTAATGTACCATCAAAACTTTAGTGGTATAAGGTATATCCAAGGATGGTAAATTGTGAAGTTCGACAGATAAAGTTTTTATTTTAATTGGTTGTTAGGTAAGGTGGTATGATTCCATGCTAGATATAGACTAATGTGTCTTCATACCAATGTGATTCATGACCAACAACATCACATACAAGTTCAAATTTTGGGATATCAAATGTTGGTATAAGCAATTATTCCACTAGGAATTTGTATCTAGGAACGTTCTTGGGTATGTCAAGTAGTGAACAAATAGTGGCCATAGCATTGGCTACTTTATTGTTAACCCTTGGGATCTTTTCAAATATGATGACCAAAAATTATTTCTTGAAACTATCCACCATTCTCTTTAAGGACATGAGACTATCATCTTTAGTCTGGTATTCATCGATGACCTACCTTATGACCAGTTGGGAGTCACCATAGAATTTTAATTCTTTGATCTTCCATTCCATGACCCTTTTTAGCATGGTGATCGATGCTTCATATTCAACTATATTTTTCATACAAGGGAAGGTAATCATGTACTCTTTGGGTATATTGTCTCTTTGTGGTGTAATAAATAGGATTTTGGACCCTAAGCCATTCTAAGTATGGGATCCATCAATGTATAAGGTCCAATAGGTTTACTGAGTTGTTAGCAGGATGCTCTCATCTAGAAACTCTACTATGAGTGGTCGATGATCTTCAATAAGCACTTTCGCTAATTGATTTTCTATCACTTGTCCTTTAATGAATTTTTTGTCAAAATATTCTATGTCGAATTCACTAAGTATCATGATCCACTTAGTGATTCTTCCTATAAGAGCTGATTTTTCCAAGAGGTATTTCAAGGGATCTACTTTATATATCAACTTGATTTATCTGTTTAACATGTAATGTGTAAGATTTTCTGTTTTAAAGATAACAGATAGACATGCTCATTCAATGGGTGTATAATTTAACTCATAGCCAACCAGGGTATGGATGATCTAGTAAACTATTATCTCTTTGTTATTTTCATCAAGTTGTGCTAATAGAGCTCCCAAAGCCACCATTGTTGTGGATACATATAAAATCATTGTTGTATCCTAAATCGGAGGCATCAATACTAGGGGATTGAGAAATAATTTTTCACCTATTAAAAATCTTGATCACACCTTCCATCCCATTTGAATGTTACATATTTATGCAGCAAGTGTGTGAATGAGTGAAATTTATCTGCTATTTGTGCAATAAACCTTTGGATAGACTAAAGCTTTCCTTGTAAACTATGCAGTTGTTTCAATGTTCTCGGGGGAGGAATTTCTAGGATAGCCTTGACCTTAGTAGGATCCACCTCAATACCTCTTTTGGATACAATGTATCCCAACAGTTTCTCAAATGTTAAGTTGAACACACATTTCTTTAGATTTAGATGCAAGTTATACTCCTCTAGTATTTCAAATATCCTAGCTAAGTTAGCCAGGTTTTCTTTTCTTTTGATTGATTTAGCCAACAAATCATCTAAATAGTCCTCCATGGTGATGTGCAACATGTCATGGAATATAGTATTCATTTCTCTTTGATATGCGGCTCCTGCATTCTTCAATCCTAATGGCATTACATTCTAGAAAAAGATTCCCCAGGCATAGGTAAAATCCCTTTTGTGTTGATCATCAAGGGCTATCTTTATCTAGTTATACCTAGAGAAGCCATCTATTAGTGAAAGAATTTCATGACCAATAGTTAGATCCACTATTATGTCGATGTTGGGAAGGGGGAATTCATCCTTAAGGAATGTATTCTAAATCTCTGAAGTTTATACAGATCTGTATTTTCACAATGATTTTTCACACTGGTACGAGGTTGGATACCCACTCACGATAATCTATAGTTCTGATGAATCCAATGTCCAGCAATTTCTAAAGCTCTACCTTGACTAACAGTATTATTTTTGGGTGCATCTTGTAAGCATTTTTTTAACCAGCTTCGTTGCAGGGAATATTGTTAGATGATGTACCACTAAAGCTTGATCCAACCTGGGCATATCGACATATTTCCAAGTGAATTCGATCTTACGTTCATGGATGAATGCCGAGAAGTTGACTCTTTTCTCAGGATCTAAGGAAGTTGGATGATATGTTAGCTTAGGTGCCTCTGTTGTTCCAACATTGATGGGTTCAAAACCTTCAACCAAGACTATTGATTGTTCTTGATACTTTGTGATGGGCAGGTTGAATCCTTCATCCTCAAGTGCCTTAGATATGTTTTTACCCTTAGATACATCCTTTATTTTTCCTTTTTTATGATTCGATAAAGCCACATTGTAGTTTTCCCTAGGGGATCTCATTTGGATTTTTAGATTTTTCATTTGAATTCTGTGATTGGAGGACGCAATCTCCCCTCAAAAGTAGGCTCCTTGCTCAAGGTCTATGACAAAACCATCCTCATGAACTCCTTTTTGTATACCATTTTGAAGTCCCATGAACTCACTGATAGCTTAGTTGTTTTAGCATTGGTCCACAACAGGTATGTGATTTTGTTGATCCCAATTGATCAACTGTGGGTGAAGTAAGGGTAGGTTATCATCGCTATCGAAAAATATTATGGAGGATGTGGAAAGGGTAAGGATAACATAATTTTCAAGGTCCCAAAGGGTATCTAGGTCATAGTAACTAGAGTCATTAGAATCCCATTCCCATTCGTTAGAGTTTTTTTTAGTATGGTATCCATATGATGTCTCAGTGATGGTAGAAGGCTCTATTTCCTGACAAGAGGTAGTTTCAATGCTTGGGGTAACCACATCTATTGAACCATAACCTAGTCCTAGATTCTTCTTAAAATTTTCTATTATGATGGGTTCTCTCATACCTTGTTCATGTAGACCAAGGCCACCTTTTCTAGTGTATCCCATATTTATTGCCAATTGATAACCTTTATTGTTAGGATCAACAAGAATGAGATGTAGTTGTTTTTATTCCTCTTGTTGTTCTTCTTTGTAGAGCCACAATGATAGGTCTTCTTTGAACACCATTTCATCCTTCATGTCTCCCCACTTGGTAAAAATAGTAGGTTTGACTTCATAGGTGATAGCTTAAATATGCTTGATTTCCTTTGGTCTCATGTAAGATTTTGGTGATGGGAGAAGCTCCCTAATGCAAAAGGATTTTTTTAAATGGTATTCTCTACAGTCCTTATCAAGTACCTAGATCTTAAGGTTGGAGTTTGGTGGATTCATGATGTAGATGGAGTTGAGGATTAAGCAAGTGATGTTGAATCAACATATGAAAAATGAGTGGAAGGATATGGCATTACTAGGTATTTGAAGAAGCATCTTGTATTTATCCTCCAAGTTTGTGCAGTAATGGAAAGGTTCAAGATCAACATATATTGTGACTTCCTTATCATTGTAAGGAAATTTTAAGCATTGATGGAAGGTTGAAGGGACCACTTGCATCACATGGATCCAAGGGCATCCCATGAGAAGGTTATAGGGTAGCTCAAGATCCAATACCTAACAAGTCATTTATGCTATCATTGGCTCCACTTGAATTGGAAGTCTGATTGTGCCCTCAAAGTTTCCCTCCATATCATCATAGGCCCTTATAGTGATACTTTTTTTTGTTCATCACATCATCATAATATCCCAACTGCATTACCATTTTTAAGGTACATATGTTTAAATCTTCACCTTCATCTATCAAGAGTCTCTTGATCTTGTGTTTATGGATGCAAACCTCAAGATATAGAGCTTGATTATGAAA
Organism: Sequoiadendron giganteum; assembly: GCA_007115665.2. Lineage (NCBI taxonomy): Eukaryota > Viridiplantae > Streptophyta > Pinopsida > Cupressales > Cupressaceae > Sequoiadendron > Sequoiadendron giganteum. The sequence continues at coordinate 425,604,157 of CM021101.1, read as the reverse complement.
GGATATTTGGGGAAGGTCTTTTTCAAAAAAGACCAAGTGAGTGGTGGAAGTGATGGTACCAACCATATCTTGAAATTGATCGGTGTTAATATCATTAGGTACTGAAGATTCAATGAGAACTTTCTCCAAGACCTCTTTATGTGCGGATGATAACTTTAGAAACTCAAGCATAGAGATTAGTGTTGGATTTTTCTTTAATTGGTCAACAATATTGTACTCATTTGAAGGATTAATGTTGGCTCTTGCTTGAGGTGGGGATCATTGGATCATGACTTTCCCTCTTTGTGTAGTGACGTTACACTTGGTGTCTTTTCCCATTATGGTTATCCCATTGATATTGCAATCAGCTTGATAGATGGTTCCTATGACTTCATCATAGGTGTAGTTAGCTTTTTGATAATCTTGTCCCTTACCTTTGCCATTTCCTCTAGAATGTTCAAGGATTGGATCCTTGTAGATACACATGTCTCTATTCCTGGACGACCTAAGACGAAGTTCAATGTCAACCTCTCTTTTTTCTATTAAGTCTTGTATGATATTTTTAAGCCTCGGGCAATTGTTTGTTGTGCAACCCTTAATTTTTTGGAGTTCACGTTGATCATTCTCATTGTACCAAGGGTGTTTAAAGTTTGGTTCTTCATAGTTTTTCTATCAAGAAGATTGATAAGGTTCATTTGAATTATTTTACACATAATCACCTCAATAGGTTCTCCCAATGGAGTGAAATTTCTTCTAGTTTGATTACTTTGCCTTGTTGGCCCTCTTTGACTATCTTGACCTTGATTTGTTTGTTGGTTATTTTGAGGATACGTAAGTTGGGTTTTTGTGTTTTGTTTTGAGGATAGTTTGCTTGAGTTGCTTGAACATTATTTTGTGGATAGTTAGGAGGTTGTATGTTTTGTACAAATCTGGCATCAACCACTCCATCATTTGTAGAATTCTTATTCTTTGCTCATAGTTTAGGTTTGTCATTAGAAATGGAAGCTTGGTCCTTGTTGTTATAGAGTTTAATCATTCCCCTTTCTATGAGAGCTCTTTCGATGACTAAACATCTTTCGATGATTTCTTCAAAATTGTTAGGACATAACATAGTGAGTTGATAGCTAATGTCCCCTTAAATGTTAGAGACAACGATTTCCACTAGTTGTTTTTTGGGAACAGGCCACTTACACTTTCTAGCTTTATGTATCCATATTTGTAGGTAGGAACCAAAGGATTCCCCTTGGTTTTATTTAATTTTGTATAGTTAACCCACTATTATGTCTTTCTCTATGTAATAGGACAAGTGGTAAAAAAAAAATATGATAATTCATTAAAGGTTATGATACCAAGCGGTAGATGAGAGAACCACTCAATAGTTGCACTGTCGAGACTTCATGGGAAAAGCCTCATTAAGTAGGAGTTATTTTTTTGCACATCCATGCAAGCTACCAATAATTCTTGTATGTGTTCTATTGGATCTCCTCTTCCCTTGTACTTGTCAAATTTGGGTATTTCAAAGTTCTTAGGGAAGGGTATCATGGTTATGGAATGATCGAAGGGATATGGACATATTTCTTATAGAGAATAGCTTTTCTTTGTTTTTCCAAGTTAAATATCTAATATCCTTGGGTTTAGGTTTTGGATTTGTAAGTTTACATTATCATGTTGTGTGTTCATTTGATGAGGAGGGATGTTCTTACCTTGTTTCCTTGCAAATTCATGTGTGTTATATTATGGGGTTTGTATATATGAGGGCCCTTGGGCCATGTTGTGAGTGTAGGATGATGGTTTGGGTCCTTGAGGACCTATGTGAGTGTGTTGTAGATTCATAGTATGATATTTTTGTGATGTGTAAGTTTGATGTTGTTGTTGCAGTGTGATGTGTTGTTGTTGAGGTGTGGTGTTTTTTTTTTGAGGTGTGTAGGTTTGATATTGTGATGGAGGTTGTTGTGGACCAATTTTGTGTTGTGGAGGATTGGGTGCTTGATTTTGAAGGTGTGTGCTTTGTTGTGGTTGAACATAAATTTTATGTTGAGAATTGATATTTTGTTATGGTCAAACGTATGTTTGATGTTAAGTATTTTGGGTATATGATGATCCATATTGCTATTGCTTGTTAGGATCATAGTATTGTTGTTTTTGCATGTATTGAGCTTGATCTTAGACATTTCCTTGGCACATGCTTTGATCTTGTGGGTTATTGGTTTGTGGTGATTTTTGATATATGGTTGGATTGTATTGTTGATACATATGTTGTCCTTGAGGTGGGTTGTTAGCATGTAGTTGTGGTTGCAAAGAATTGTTTCCTTGTTGGTTCACTAAATGTTGTTGTGCTATTGATGGAGGATTTCCCATGTTTACAATATTAACACTAGGACCTTGTTGTTGAGTGTTCCAAGATGTCTCATATAGGTTCCTAGATATGTTGGGTCCATTTGTATTAGTTTCCTTATTGTGTGGTGGCATGTTTTGATTTTTCAATAGATTTGGATTTTGTTGAACATGTTGAGCTACCACAGCTTGTTTAACTTGTGAGGGATGTCTATACAATGGATTATCCACATGTTGTGGGAAAGATTGATTGTTGTTAGGTGCTTTTGAGACCAAATTTGGTATCTTGGGATCCATTGTTGGTTTAGGTATTTTTCTCACTATTGATGGCTCTCCCAAAGGGATGAAAATGGGATCCTTAAGGGTTTCAATGTTAAATTTTGTAGGTAGCTTAGCACCACTTTGTGCTAGTTTGAGGAAATATGTGTTCGGATCTTTCTCAATCATTTTTTCCATTAGTTTTTGTATGTTTGGATCTTGAGTGTGATGTAAGAGGACTTCATCACTATCATAATCCTCTATGATCATATCTTGATTTTATTACCTAGCAAATTTATCTTGATGTTTAAGGAGTATTTCACCATCACTAGGTGGTGGGTTTGGTTGAGCTTTGAACGTTGGTTGTTCTTGAGGAGTTAAATATGTCTTAGGATCGTAACCCCATGGTTGAGATTCCTCATTGGTGATATTGGTTTTTGGTGCACTAGAGATTCTTTTGTTGGATTTCATTTTCTTTTTATGTTAAGATCTTATTGTAGTCATAAACGAGCTCACAAGACTTTGGTGAGTTTTAGATGACAAGTTATAGAAATGGGATGATTTTTTGAGTTGATATTTTGTTTGGTAAAATGGTGTACAAAGGGGATGTGTGTAAACCTTTTAGAAAAAGGATTTTGATTGGTTTTTATGGATTGATGTTGATTTTGGGATAGTTGGATGATCAAGTTTTATTTTGGATGATAATATTTTTCTACTCAGCCCTATGATGAGGAGATGAGCCAATTTTGGATGTTGTTTGACAAATGACACTATGTGGTTGGATGCTCAAACCCTAGGATAAGAGTATGAGTGGATTTTTTTATGTTTTTATTTGATTCTAGTCCAGAACATAAGTGCACAAGGCTTAGATTGATGTTTTTCTATGTCTTAGAGGATATGGTGATTGCTTTACTTGAACTAGCTATGAGGTTGCAAGTAAAGGTTGTAAAACAATAGCAAGATGATGGTTTCATTTGTTGTGTTTGATACGTGTCCAATACTAGGTTGATGTTTGATTTTTGATGGTGATATGAAGGATGTTGATAAGATATGACAAAATTATTATTTTTAATTGTGTCCAAAAGGTGATAGTTACTAACCCTAAGTAAACCAAGTTTGAAATGTAGGATAGTGATGTTGGATTGTGAATGTATAGGTCTAATGATGATAGTGTTTTCTAACAATTGTGTAGAATATTATGCCAATGTTTTGAAGCCAGTTGTTGAAAAATTCTAATATGTGCTAGAAAGTATGATGATAGTGGTTTATGTCTAGGACAACAGCGGAAAAAATTATGACAATAGCAATTGTTTAAGAATGGCCATGGTAATCTAGGTAATAGTGGTCACTATGTAATTAAGTGATTAGTAAAATAGAAATGACAATAACAGTATTTTACACAATAGTGGTCAAAAATTAGGATTCTTGCAGTAGGATTTTGGAACAAAAGCGGCCAAATTGACAATAGCAACCCAATTTCAACAATGTTCATCTTGTGACCATTTTTAGAAAAGTTTGTAAGTTTGACTATGTTTGATCTGATGTTTTGGTGATTTTTTGATAAAAAGTGATACATATAACAAACAAAAATATTGTAATAATTGAAGCAATGGTAAAGGGGGATATTTCATGGTCCTTCTACCATTAATATCCACTGGTATAGCTTGAATTATATCAATAAAAACTCCCTAAGGAATAAAGGTACATTTTTTGCCATAGGCTTACCTCATCCCCAAAAGAGTGATGAATCTAAATCTATAGAGGGGTCAAATAGGACATATCAAGGAAATTTACCATCTTGATACTCATGGATTTGTCAAAGAGAATAAACTCTTAAGTCTCATGCCTCAACTATAAACTAGATGTGGTAAGTAACTTTTGGAAATAATATTATTCCCATGCACTACTTTGAAGAACATTTTAAAAATACTTGGATTGGTTTCTAGATACAAGGTGTGTAATAACAATCATGAACACCGAACGTATGTACCAAATACATGAGACACTTAAGTCTCTAGCCTAGCCTATGCAACTTATTACATTCGCACAAGGACTATTGCCACATTATAGCATTCTCGCCAAGATTCATGTTACTTTATTTTGATTTCAAACACTTTAATATAGCTCACCGGTAAACATTCTTTTAGGGTCACCTATGAGTTCTCCATCGTGGGATGTGTCTCATAAGTAGGCCCATATCTAATAAAGGGGTTTGACCAACAAAAAAATGCAAAGAGCCCAAAGTGTTTCTCTTCACCCAGGATCATCAAAAGACACAAGGGGATGGGATATGCACTTGGATTTTCCAATATGGTGGAAAATTCATTGTAATTATATTTTAAGCCCAAATTGAGAGTGTTATAGATAACAATTCATGTTTTAAAAGAACCAAATTCAAATTTTAGAGACTTCAAACACACATGCAAATGCTGAAAGCTAATTTTTTTCCATCACAATTAGATTTTTAATCCCAAATGAAATGTTGTAGATAAAAATTCATATTTTTAAAGCACAAAATTTAAATTTTATAGACTTCAAACACATACAAATGTTGCAAGCTAATTTATTTCCATCGCAATTAGATTTTAAGCCTAAATGAAACATTGTAGATAGAAATTCATGTTATTAAAGAACCAAATTCAAATTTCAAAGACTTAATACATCCATACAAATTCTTGAAAATAAACTGATCTTGAAAAAGGCAATACAAGCAAATGCATTAGTAGTTTAAGCCTTTAAGAGTCTTCAACCGTTCGTCAACCCTAAAAGAAAACGATTAGTAGTTCAATGAAAATATTCCCTCACCCTACAAGAGCTACAAAAAAAAAGTTAGATAATCTAACAAAACACAAAAAACATCAAGTAGTTAGGGTTAGATAAAAACTAGGAATCCAAGAAAGTTTGTAAAATTGATGCAGAACAAAAAAAAAGTACAATAGAAGCCTTGTTACCTATGATAGCGGCTCTGTAACTAGTATGAATATGACTATTTTAGATGATAGTGGTAGAAAAATAGTATGATAGTGGTTTTGAACGTGATGATAGTGGCTCTATAAATGTCAATCAGTAAAACATAATAAAAAACCTACAAAATAGAAAGAATTATAGTGATAGCAGCCATATTTTAGGATGATCGTGATTGAAAAATAGAATGATAGTGGTTCTATTTCAAACAAAAGAAGATCTATTCCTGCATAGGATGAAAACCTCTATCAAAATGTCAAAAAAAATAGGATGATTGTGGCTAGATTGATGCAATAGTGGCCATAAAATACTACAACTGCATTTGGATTTTAGGACTATAGCGACCCAGTTGACAAAAGTGACTTTTGCAAAACATGGAAGCAACCCAGAACCTGCAACTGCTCATAAAACTTGATGAAAATATAAGAGTTAAGGACCTAGGTCTCACTGAACATGCAAAAATTTGTAAGGGGGAATTATGGATCAAGGTTGGTATCAATGGAATCAATCAAATGAAATCAAAACAAAAGGATAAAACCCAACCTACTCATGAAATTTAATTGGCATAGCTATGAATTCAACAAACGAAGTTAGAAAAATCAAATGGAAACAAAAATGAATTCAAACTACAAAAATCCTACCATCCCATGTTGAAGTATACTCGTGTTGATCTTGATATGTCAAATTTATCTTCAACACAAAGCCTCCATGATTTGCAAAAGCTTGATAACAATGATGATGATCTAAAATGTGAGGGTGTTTGCTCAGTTTGTTCAAGAATCACACTGACATGAGCTTTCTACAAATTCTCTAGATGAATTATGAGAGGGATGAAGGTTATTTTATAGATTTGCAAGTTTCAAATGAACAATCGGGATTCAAAGATGAAAGATCAGGATCAACGGTCGAGGTTTGTTGAGAGGAAATAGATTGATTAGTTAGTTGATCTTATTAATCCAATTAAGGAAATTAATTGGATAATCAGTGGGATTGGAGTAATCAGTGGGATTGGAGTAGTTAGTGGGATTGGGAATTTATATTGAGAAATTAGTGGATGTGATTTTTTCAATCAAATTATGTGAGGATGATTAATTAAGATTAATAATTGATTAATCTTGAGAGGAATGTGCAAGATTTATTTGATTTAATAAATAAAATTTTATTTATTAATAGGCTATGTTGAGTGAATTTGTGGAAATTGAATAATTGATTTAATTATTTAATTTGGAAGAGGGGAAGTAGATTAATTAAATAATTAATGATAATTATTTAATTAAATTAGAAGAATAAGTAATGTTAGAGACATAATTAAATAATCAATGTGTATTTAATTAATTAGGAGGAATAAGGTCAAATTAGTGATGTCTAAGTGAAATTAATTAAACAATTCAAGATTATTTAATTAATAGAGGAAAATAGGGTTAATGATGCAAATGGTGTTGAAAAGGGGATTGATGGTGCAATTGAAGTGATATGATGTGAATAATGGAAAAATGAAATTCAAGATGTGGGGTATTCATTGAGCCATTTTTACATGTCTACACCACCAATATCCATTTATACTTGTTATATTTTGAATAATTATCCTTAACAAATATGGTCTTGAGGGGAGTACACCTGCAAACTACATCTTACTAGAGAACCTCTAGCAATCATCACATCATTTGAAAAACTTGGCCCCATCCTTGAATACTGTGGAACACCAATATTCTACTCTCATAATATTAAATGTCCACCATATATACCTTGGTGTAATTCTTATATAACTCTTTCAAACTAATCACTTTCCAAAATCTTGAGGAATATACTATAAAATTTTATCCATGTTAGTTGACCTTGTAGCAACACACACCTCTAAGATGTTAGCTTCAATTTTATTTTTTATTTATCATATAGTTCTACTGGATGAATAAGATTCTTTGAATAAAACACAATATCCTTGTGTCAAGGATAATATTTCAAATGAAGAGAGGGGAAAAAGTCAATTAATGCACTTCAGTTGTATCCAAATTTGTATCAGCCATTAACCTAACAAGGTTATAATCTATGACCAATTGGTTCCTAGATCTTTTTTATCCATCTACACATTTTTCATGATGCATTTTTTGCACAAAAATATCTCTAACTATTGTATGTAGTAAAGAGATGATCATTTTGGATCCTACCAGATAATGTTAGAAATTATTGATTTCTTGAAAAGAGCATATGCATGTTTCTCCATGATGGAATATCTCAACTCAAAATTCTCAAATATTGTTTGAATAATTCTATTGGTTGTTCACTTTCATCATAATTTTTTGTACCAAAACAACAATAATAGTTTAAAATGATGCAAAGAAAAATAATTGAGAAGGCTTTGAGTAATCTAATCTTGTTAGTCAAAGCACCTTCTTAAGTGCATATTTTATCTCCACAAAGGAATCAATTGAATACTTCTCCTAAATTTATGGTCCCTTCTTCAATGCCTTAGAAATGGACTTTTTTCTCTATAAAGTTAGAAACAAATATCATAACAAAGTTTATATACCCAAGCAATGATTGGACTACCTTGATTATCTTGGGCTACAAGATGAGATCATTAGCCTTGACTCATTTTGGATAAATTCTCACTTCCTTGGACATAATCTATCTAATTATTTTTCCTTCCTCCACTCCAAATATATGTTCCTTGAGATTCAAAAAAATCTCATACTCTAACAACCTTTGGAAGATTAATTTCAAGTGTTTGTAATGATAATTTTAATCCTTTGAGTATGTGGTCAAATCATCTTCGTATACCACTATAATTTCATTTATAAGACCAACAAATGCAACATCTATTGCTCTCTAAAATGTGTATTTAGCATTCTTCAATTTTTTTGATAATCTAACATAAATAGATTTTTGTCATGGTGTAGTGAAGGTTTCCTTAGGTTGCTCAATCTCTTAGAACATCACTTGATTGTATCCTAAGAATCTATCCATAATTTAAATCAATTATGACTCTATCATCTATTATAGCAAGTGGCCCATGCTAGGAAGTGGATAGTTATCCTTCAATGATTTGATGTTGAATTTTTTAAAATCTACACAAACGATAATGTCTCCATTTTCCTTTCTCAGAAGTATAAGGTTTAAACCCATTCTAAATGTATAATTGGATTGATTTAGCTTCACCGATTCTTTTTTCATTTAAGAGGCAAGTGTGAGATCGATGGGTCTCTATTTTTTTCAAAAAGGATTTTTTCCAAGATCCAGTGAAATTTTATGCTAGAACAAACCTTTCATGTATGCCTTCAACTCATCATAATAACAATAAAAGTACTTCCTATCATTTTTAAATAATATGAGTAGCATTTTATTCTCTATTGGTTCAAATTTCTTACCAAGGTTAGATCATTCTAGGATTTGTATTAGTTCCTAAGCTTACTACTTCCACATCATCCTTGCTAATGTGATTTATTCATGTCTTATAATCAACATTGTTGAACAATATTTCTAGAGAGACAAGACTTCTTAGAAGAGAATTTATTTTTAGCTATATAACCTCATTCCCAAAGAGATTCTCTTTCCCATATTCATTTTCTTCAACCGTGGGTTGCCAATAAATTAGCTAATATTCAAAGTGATTACAAAAATTTAAGAGCTCATAAATTTATTGGTCATCATTAAAGACTTTTCAAATGTAGATTTAAATATTGTATTTCTAGTGGGGAGATGTCATGGAAGTATCAAATGTTGATACTAAGACAACAAGTGAATTATCTATAACATTTTCTTCTCTATCCACTCACTTGATGTCTAATACATAAAAAAAAATGGATTTCATTCCATGCTCCATTCTTATACATCCTTAATATTTTTCTTTAGTATAATATGTGCCCCTAACCTAAGACACAACCAGATTTGAATCATAATATAATTTTTAACATTTTATTCATACCTAGAGGTCATGTTTAAATCAAGTATCAACACTTCATACTTATTCACATAGTTGGTGCATTTAAAAATTAATCTAAAATTGAACTTATAATTTGTACCAATTGGTGACACCATTAAAATACCTACAAAGTTTCTTTCTTTCAAATATACACCATAAAATGCATATTACATATACTATTATCTTCAAAACTTTTATTTTGAGGAGACAATTAAGAATCAACATGATCTATCAAACCCATTTAGGCCAAAATTATTAAAGTGATAATGTGGTATATCACCTTGGATGGGTGGTTTACTACTTATCTAGGTGTTCACTTTAATTTTCTCAATCACTTTAGGCATAATCTCCTGGTTTCTTTTCCCTTCTATTTTCTATCTTCTTTGGAGTACTTGATGAAATATCTATTGAATAGGACAACTAAGAGGGGGGTGAATCAGTTGTCATAGATTATAGCTTTCAATTCAATTATCAAAACTAATACATAAACTGATTAAATGATTAATCATCAAATGATAATGCAAAAACTCAAATCCAATGCACAAACACAATAACACCATATTTACATGGAAAACCCAATGAGGTAAAAACCATGATGAGGATTAACTCACACTATAGAGAATATCAAAACTGATTACAAAGAGGCTCATTGCCTAAGATAAGGCTCACTGCCTACAATTAATCATTGTCCAATAGGGCTACAACCTAGAGGGCTCACTGCCAAAGAGATACAAAGAAGACAAAGAAGATTTGCTACAGAGAGACAAACAAAAATCCCAATGCAACAAAGGATTCCACCATAGTCACTGATCAACTTACATGAATGATAGAGTTCACCTTCTACTCACTGCATCCAAAAAATCAGCATTAACCTTTGCATTGATCTACCACACACATAAATTACACACACTTTTTGAATAGCATCAAAGTCATGTCTTCTCTTTCACTTATCTTCCTTCTTTTCTTTGTACGTTTTTTATTGCTAGCTCATCCTGTATTTATACTATCTCCAACATTGAAAAGATACAAAGTTGGCCATCCAACTTCAAATTCAAATTAGGTCGGTGCCAAAACATCTTAGGGTCTAATTAGAATGAGGGTGACCCAAACACATGCTTCACTAGGACCCATAATAGATCCAACACACTTCATCAATTTTGAAGATAGTGCTTAACACACGATCATCCAAACAAGTATAAAACACATAGAACAATTAAGCTCAAAACTTCCAGAAACCAAAAATATCTTCAATGCAATCAAAACATCTTCTCTAGAACCGAAAGTCAAAAGACTTCATCAAAGAGAAATCCAGATGAGCATCATTTCTCTTGGACCTCAACCAAACACAGAAAAACATAGTTCACAACTAGTGAACACAACTCAAAATTCGCAAAGAACCAATAGCCAAGAATCTAGATATAGACACCTTCAACAATCATGACTAACCTTTATGAACCACACAAACATAGGGATAGTTATCGAATCAACATCCTAAGAAATAATTGAATTCTTGTAATCTTCCTTCAATACAATTTTCTCAATATCCTTAACATATATAGCAAACAAAAACTAATAGATAACTAGTTGACCAATTGACATCAATGAAAAACCTTTCATTCCTTTTTCTATTCTTTCAACAATCTCCCCTTTATCATTGATGGCAACACATGATGTAAAAAACCATCAAAGACACCATACCAGTTCTGAACATACTTCTCAATATTTTTCTTTTTGCTTCTCCCCCTCAAAAGATCATCTTCCTCATTACCTGATTTATTTCATTAGTTTTCTCTCCCCCTTTGACATCAATGGCAAATGAAAAAAAAAAAATTCATTGAATCTTCCTTTGACATGAAAAAAGAATACTCATAATGACAACACTTGAAACTACCTACTCCACCTAAGAGGTAGCCACCAAAACATCAATCCAAAAAGATAGAACCATGAATCCACTAGACCGATGCATCTCCAAATGCATCTCATTTTATGAAAGGAGGGGAAATAACCCCTAACTTCTCTCAAAGATACTCAAAAGTATCTCTAGGAAGAGCCATTCTAAATATATTTGCAATCTGATCCTTTTTCAAAACATACTCAAGCTTGACTTCATTCCCCATGACCTTCTCTCTCAAAAAATCATATCCAATAGATATATGCTTCATTCTCAAGTGTGTCACAAAATTCATTGAAATGTTAATTGCACTTGTATTATTACAGAAGATAAAAATAGGATCATCATATAGCATAGTGATATATTTCAATGTTTATTTCATCCATAGAACTTGTGTGCAGTAAGATGTAGCATCAATATACTTAGCTTCAATAGTAGACAAAGAGACTGAATCCTACTTCTTACCCAGCCATGCCACCAACCTACATCCAAGAAAGAATGCACCACCACTTGTACTATTTATGTCATGTATACTTCCGGCTGAATCTGAATTTGTATAAGCACTAAGTGTAAATTCAGTATCTTTAGGATACCATAATCCATAATCCAAAGTGCCATTCAAATATCTAAATATTCTTTTAACTGCAACAACATGTGTTTCCTTTGAATCTTCTTGAAGTCTAGCTACAAGATAAACTGCATGCATAATAACTGG